>FIZT01029405.1:0-28222 GCA_900065295.1 Paracoccus marginatus | reverse complement strand
TTCCCCCCCCCCCCCCCACCTTAATATGTATTGTAAAAGCTAACTTGGTTCTTATATTATCCATTATTACTTTTCGCAGGCATACCGAGTTACCTGATATTTTAAGTTCCCCCAATACATTGCTGTTATACCCTTCATTAAAGGCTGTGGATATTGAAAGTTTGCCTAAAATTGATGAAAGTTCTGACTTTCAGTACACATTAGTGATTATCGACGGTACATGGGCACAAGCGAAAACTATTTTTAATAAGTCAACGTCTTTACATTCCTTAAAACAGGTAACAATCATCTAAATACTTACTGTACTTAATCGCCCATTACCTAATTAGTAATTACCTATGTTGATGAATACTTCTTTTTGTACAGGTCAAACTTTCGAAACACCGAGGAAGTGAGTACATAATAAGAACGCAACCCACAGAAGGCTGCCTATCCACATTGGAAACGGCAGCTGAAGCGTTATCCATTTTGGAAAACAAGCCGTCGTGGAAAGCCGATCTGTTGCGACCGTTGGCAGCTCTATGCGAGTATCAGATCAATCACGGGGCCGTCATACATGAAAGTAAAGAATTGCGTTTGAAAAACCACACTTATCCGAAACTTATCGGAAAACGTTTGAAAAAGTTGTTAGAAAAAACTTGCGTCGAAGAAACAGATTTGAATGAAATCGTACAATCGCATAATGAAAATTATGACAAAAAAATTTCATCGAATGACGAGTAAATCATCTTGTTTTGTTTCATTTTAACTTTAGACTTTTTTGTTTGACTGAAATTTGTCCCATTATGTGTGAGCTTTCGAGAGATTTTTTTTATTGTTATGTAAAAATTTTCTTTACGGTAGGTACGTAATTCTATTGCAAATTCTATTGCATCAAAGTAAAGTTTTTCTTTGTACTAGTCGTGAATTTTTTGTATCATAATTTTTTGGGGACTATGGCATTCGGGAAAGCGGATTCGGGGAAATGAACCATAATCAACTGAAGTCCTAAGAGTTTTCTTTGAAAAAATAATGATGAAAACAAGAAAACAACAACATTTAAAAATTATGTAATGTTATTGACAACACACAATTATGTCATTTATATTAAAAATAAAACATTACATTTGGATTTTTATACAAAAAAAAATTAAAGATATCATCGAAGTTCAAAAGCAAAACATAGAAAATGAGACAAAATTTTAAAATAAGGTACATGCATCAATGTTGCATTAACACTAGAAAAAATGTTTCATTAAAAAACCTATGAAGTAGTAGTTGCTGCTAAAATTACTTTTCATCTAAAAATTGATTACCATTAATATTGAATAACCCTTCCATTAAAAAATAATTATCATTATTTCAAATTGCATTAAGGCACATATCAGTTTTGAATCATTTTTAGTTCTTAAAACGATGAAGAAAAACTAAAAAAAAAACCTTCATCAGTTGAAAACAAATTTTGACAGAAATGACATTATTAAACGCATTATATGCTTTTTTTAAAATGAAAAAATACAAGCTAAACTTGAAATCGAGTAGATTTAAAGAATGGCATACTTGAACTTTTTTTTAATGGTTCGTCTGTGAGAAACAATAACGTTCAAAAATGGTAAGTTTTTCTAGCACAAAGAAACCGAAAGAGTCGCAATAGAAAATCTCTGTATAAACACGAATACTTTTTCCACTAAGCAAACATCGAGGGCGAATCAATAGTCGATTAATGAGACAAAACTTTGATCTTACAACAACGTTCACAAATTAACACGATAAAAATAAAAATTGAAACAAAAAGATGTATAAAACTAAAGTTAAAATTATGACAAAAGAAATGCAAAAAATTCAACTCACGACACAACAGATCAGTAATAACTTGTTTACAAAAAAAAAATTAATAAATAAATAAATGAAAAAAGAAACAGTTACACCGAATTCAATCGCAAATGTAATTGAATCTTGTTCGATATTAATAAAACAAAACGCTCAACTTTATGAAGTTAGTAACACTAATTAAAATAAGAAGTAAGAAAAAAAAAACAATTACCATAAATTAACTTCAGCAACGATTAAACAGCAAATATTCCAGTTCGTTACTCGTCCAGAAATCGATTCTCAAAAAAAAAAAAGGATGTCATACATCCAAAATATTGATTTTTTCATCAATAATTTACAAAATTTACAAATCAACATCACAGTAACAATTACCTCACACAGAACGACCTACCTTTACATTCAGTAAACAAACTTATACACACTTACATAAAGTAAAACAAAATGTTTTCAATGTACAACGTTAAACATGCACAACACCACGGGCCGATGGACAATTAGTAAGAAAACATTATTACATGTAAGTAATCTTCGCAAAAACATACTCAAGTAGTAAATAAATCTGGCTTTTTACGATTTCTTCTCCCCAAGTCCAACAAATAAGACGCATCTAAAGGTGCTTTGGTAGACGATCTTTTAGCTAATAATTTCAGCAGTATCGCATTGAGGCGTTGTTTTTGTTTTTCCTGCTGAAAATTTCAGAAAAATGTAAATAATGTTTTCCTTTTTCAAAAGCTGAAAAAATTCTAGCGTACTTTAGAGTCCTTCAAATGTGACAATGGCAGATCGTCTTCGTCTATTTTCATACTACTGCACGAATTTTCCGAGGCGTTTTCAAGCATTACGCGACTACTTTCAGAACTTACGACAGCTGTTTCTTCGACTTTCGACACGCGAACTTTCTGATTATTTACTTGTGTTTTTGAACTCGACGACATCGTGAATGTATTGGATAATGGCTTCACTTCACCGTGTGGCTACAGAAATGAAAAACAAAAATTGATATAATTTTTTTCAAGAGAATAAGCAACTTTAAAATGTCACACGTACCGCATATGTTCGAGTAGGTTTGATTGGCGTATCATAGGTATCGAACGCGTAATTTTTGGTGCATACTTTCGGTTGTTTGGAAGGAGGTATTTTATAAAACACTCGGGCTTGTTTATCGACTCTGTAAGTACAGATTGACTTATTAAAAGTACCAGTTCGAAACTATGAGAAGCAACCAGTTGAACGTACCGGAATTCGCAAATATAAATATGTTCCGGATCTGAGTCTATAGGTCGTCCTTTTCGGTAAATTGGTAAACTCAGGACGTAACATTGCCCCATGATCAAATCCAAGGGTACCGCTTCGTATAAGGGAATTTGAACAACTTCATTTGTGAAAAATCTTCTCGTAGGTTCGTGATATGTTTCGTGAGGACGAAGATAATGGTGTCCAAATGACATTCTCTCACCTCTAAAAATTCGTAAACAAATACAGTATAGTAAATAGTGACCCATTTTTCCAACTGCGAGTGTTTCCAACGGTTTCACTCACTTCTCATTTATCCATAATCTTTCTACGCGGAATATATCACAGTCGTCAAATTTGAAATTTTTAATCGTTTTGAATGTATGCCTCGTTTGAGTTTCAGGGTTGAAAATATCTCTCAGCACGTACACCGTATCACCTAAAACACAACATCGTTACTGTTTAATAAATTCAAAACTTTCGCGAGTACCATATCGAACAAAGAATTACCTTGCTTAATCTGTAAATTATCTCTCATCAAAGTGAGATAATGCTTTTCTCCAGGTTGCGCGTATTCCGGTGCTGTGTCGAGGGGTATTTCGTAATCAAGATCTCGAGGATTGCACCTCTCGCATAAATAATGTTCGGCACTCGGGTCTCCTTTAACGCAGTCGCAATGTTGCCACACCAAACATCGCTCACATTGAATCATCACGCCTTCGTCTTTATAAAATCCACAAATACATCTGATTACATCTTCTTCTTCATCACCTGGAAAATTTTGATAATGTAATCGCGATATTACGTATGTCTTTACACGTTTACATGAATAATGAATATAAGCCTTACCAGGATCTTCTTGACCTGGCATAAATGCTGGTGGTATCGCTTCTCCGATAATTTCTTTGAGCTCATTGACATGATTTAGTTTCGATATGTTATACTCCTTTCTTAGTCTAACAGCTGCGATTCCGTAATCTGAAGTTCGTTTGTAATATTTCACACTGTTGGTAATCAACTTTTTGATATCTTTATCGAAAAGTTCGACGTTTTTGTACACTCCGGTGACAATGTTTTTCTCGATAGTAGTGAGATCAATTGGATCACTAATACGTTGATAATACATTGGAAGTTTTCTTTTCGAGGGTAAAGTCATAAAAAGCGAACTAAACGGTTCTCCTTTCTCATCTGAAATATTATAAAGCGTGAAAAAAATAAACGTGTGTCGTGTACCTGTCTACCTAATTCAATAGTCATAATGCGCTTACGCACCTTTGGCAGAAACCACATCGTTATAAATGATTCGGAAAACTTTTGCCAGTTGAGCAGTCTTGGTTACTTCCGGATTATCTTGCGCTTGAGCTAAACGTCTCGTGGTAATTCCTCTTTGAGTAGATAAAGCATTGAAATGAGTCACAAACACGGCCGATTCTTTGGCAGCAGCGTCTTCTACGCAGTTCTGATTCAAACTATTCGAATTCTCCTTATTGTTATACATTTGTATTAATTTTTCTCGGAAGCGTTGGATCTAAATAAACAACTCAAATTAGACAGAAAACGGGTGGAAATATTAATTTTACTTGTATACAGGTATATTCTTACCTTGATCAAATTACGAACGAGGAAAACACGGAAATAAACGACAGTCTTCTTCTCTTCTGGTGTCAGTGGTTTAACAGGAGTCAAACTGTACGTGTTGCGCTGCGGTAATACACCAACACTATTGCTACTGGCGACCGAATCCCTTCTTTGATTTTGAGTGGCATCAACATTCGTAAGAATAGCACTTTTGCGTATTTGTTTCCTAGGCCTGCACATAAGATAGTTCGGTATTAGAATCGATGATGTCTATGTCGATCACTTACAATAAAAACACAAATTACCTAAGTCTGTTTGATTTTTTATCCGCGTTAGACGCTGGATTGGTTGCTGTATTGTTGGCAGTGTCATTTGCTGTGGAACTATTACCGTTGGTTACAGGTACACGTTGAGATTTTCCACCGATAACTCCACGACAGTTGGCAGATCCACATAGGCAAGGCTGCACAGAAGAAAAATCGTCAGTATATTAGGTAATTTCTAGAAATACGTTTGGTACGTTTCGTTAGTTAATAATTGTACCTGTCCTTCAGCCGGATTGAATAAGGCAAAATTATAATCGTAGGTTAGTTCTTCTCCGGCCTCGATATCGCGTAATGCAAACAGTACCATTCGGAATAAACCGTCCACACTCCACTTCTGCATTTCACAATTCGGGTCGCAAGAATGGTTCACGAATCGGCCTATATGAAATAAAATATTCCTTAGCACACGTTATCTACTGCAATAGAAAATTAATTTTCCAAACTAACCAGCTCCGCCCATACGATGGCCATCGATTAATAAACCGCCTTCTAAATTGAGGCAGTAGTGATGAATGTCATTTTTATATAACGATGTCATGCGTTTTTTGAATTCTTTATCCGTAACTACTTCGCCAACGTATTCTAATACAAAATTTCCAGTCTTAATAGGCTCTTTCGTTTTTACTCCCCATCCCTGAAAAATCACACCGAAAAATTAACTCGTTGATCTCATTTGTCCCGACATAAGGGTTTGATAACGCTGACACATACTTTGTCTTGAGTCATGAATTTGACCAGTTTCGGGGCCCATTCGTGTTTCTGTATTTTCTGGTTGGAACATTTCTGTTGTAACGGACAAAGTTCAGGCGAACATTCGACGCAAAGTAAACGATTAATGCAATCTTCCCCACACCCTAGTTCATCTTTTCCCTTAGGTGCCTTACAGTTGCATGCTTGCGGTTCGTTACTTTTTATTTGCTTCACATCGTAGTAGAGGTCTGAAAAATATTTAGAAAATCGTTTACTTCATATTTTACAATTCGAACATGAAAAAAAGGAGGTGATATAAATAGAAAATAATTTACTCTTTTGTATTCTTTTGTAATTCCAAGAGTGCACCACATCATCTCTGCCGGGCAATTGATTATGCGAATGTAACCACCACAAATCGTAGGGTAATTTAAAATCAACCCTTCTTCCGCGTACCCAATCGTTAAAATAAGGAGGTGTCGGTAATAAGCCGTGTGGGTGGTCTTCTTCTTTGTAGTTGGAACGATTTTTCGCATCCGCTGTACTTTGCCTACAAGTATATTCGTTGCAATCGTTAGTAACGAAACAGAAAATTTTCAAACAAAATTGAAACTCACTTTTCTTCTTTATAGAAATCAGAAAATAGTCCAGCGTTGTAATATTTCTTCTTCCACTTGGGTACATCGATTTTTTTCAAATTTTGATATTTCACAGATTCGCAATCGCTGTAAAAAGTTACAGTTTGACAAACGATTTTAGTTAGTAAGCAACTCACACAGACTAACCAAAAGAAGCAAAAAATGTAGCTACCTGAATTCGTCTCTATCCGTTTCTTCCCTGGATTTAGAATCCTTATCCTTGTCATTTTTAGGACCAGTTTCTTCGTTGACATCATCATGTTTTTTCTTACATTCTCTAACTTTAAGTAGTTTAGCCGGGAGAGATTTCTTCGCTTTTTCATTAGACACAGACTTTGAGCTTTTCTTCATTTTAGTTTTCTTGGCCAATTGTTTCTTACTCTTCTTCATTTCTCTGGCTATAATTTGTTGCTTAATGTAAATTCGAGTACTGCAACGAGACGGAAGTACTCTGTTTGGTATATCTTGATTGATGGTATTTTTCTTTGCACTTGTAGTAGAAGGACGTTGATCTTTGACGGGAATGATTTCATCCTCACTCATCACTTCGCTTTTAACTTTGATATCGCTTTTAGGAGGATATGAGAGAGCTGCACTTTCAGTAGTTTGATTTTTAAGTCCCTTTTCTTCGAATAATTCGTTTTTTACTTTACCAACCAAACAAATTTCACTAACACTGTTTTCTTCTTTGGTATCAGCATTTTCATTTTCCGATGTAGAATTGACAGAGATTTCTTCATTAGTGATGCAACTTGACGTCAATTCGATATCGATTTTATTTCGTTTCTTTTTTTTCTTGACTGGAAAGCCGGTTCGGTTGATTGTTTTACGGCGTTTCAGTTTGGGTTTTAGTTCATTCGGGGTAATACCGTTGTTAATTAATTCGCTGTTAGACAATTTACGAATACGAATGCTCATGTCTTTGCAAATCTTATTTTTTTTGGAACTTAAAACTTCATTTTCGGAATTTGGACGCTTAGATCTTAGAACGCGATCGGTATTCGGACCATCTGAGACGTCCTCTTTAGCAGCAACTCCGATTTTCTCGATCAAAGCTGAAGTATTTTTCGACGGAGAATCTAGATCCTTGAGCTTTTCTTTCAATTTTGATAAAACGTCATCGATCGAAGACTTTTTAGGTTTAGAAACCGAGCTGGGCAATTTCCTAGAAGGTTCGAAAACGCCAGCAGGTGGCTTCAAAGCCACCGTTGAAGTATTCGGCGGCGCTGGTTCCGAAGGCAAGGGTGTAATTAATTGAGGTTTGTTGCTGGTTTGAAGTTTTGCCGGAGAGTTGGTAACACCAAGATTACTACCGATTGAGATTTTCTCAACTGCAATTTCTTTGATTTCACTCAACTCACTGGTATTCAGGTCCAGTGCGGCGTTCAACGATTCTGTTTTATCTTTCTTCGAAATTGCGTTGGACGCCGGTGCAGTAGCATCGCTGGTATCAGTAAAATCGGTTTTATTCGACGTCTCGGACTTCTTTGAATTTCTTTTCGAATGAGGGTTAGCGCAAACATCGATTTCAACTTCGCTCTTATTTTTAATTGCGTTACTTTTCACGTCGGATTTTGAAATTTTCTCCGGCAAAGCCGTATCTTGTTTTTTAATCTGCGCTGTTGAACTGGTACTTCTAGCGGATCTTCTGCGAGGTAAAAATGGCAATAATTCTTTGGTGACCGAGTTTCTATGAGATGTTCTCTTCTCTTCATCGATTCGAGGTCTTTTTTTCGGAGTTACGATTTCTTTATCGGGGATACTCTTACTTGAAACACTACTAGATTCTTCTTCTAAATCGTCTGATTTAGCTTTGCTCGATTCATTTTTGCTTGAATGTTGATGCGCAACTTTGGCCGGTATTTTTCGCGAATCAGTTTTGGCAGAATTTTTGTGCGGTTCGATTTTAGGCGAATTTTTCACTGCATCCTTCACGCAAGTTTTTTGTAAATCGAGTTTTGTTGAAGTTTTAATAGATTCTGGTTTTGTTGTGGACTTGACCATTTCATTCTTCGAAACTACTTTCAGCGTATCTGATTTCGAAGAGACTTTTTGACCGTCTACTTTTGATTTCACGTTATCGCTGATTTTTGCTACATTTTCAGAGGCGATCGGTAACGAAGTGGTTTCATTCGAATGTGAAAGCAAATGTTTCTCAGTACGATTTTTACTTTCACCGTTATTCTGGTGACCATTACTGGTAATCGAAGATGCTGATACGTGGTAATGACGTTTTTTCAATGGTAACCTTTGTTCACTGGTATGTAACACCTAAAACACAAACAAAATGAGCTTATTTATTTAGTTTCTGCACACGATTGCGAGTCGTGATAAAAGGCAACTTGCGCTGGGAGATGTGAACGACGATTATTTTACCAAAAATTTGAATTAAAAATTTTGGAAACAGCACTCTTGACGAATACAGTTCCAATTGTTGAAACACTATGTCATTCTCAAAAGAAATCCCTTTTCATCTACCTATTAGGCTATCACGGTCACAATCCAAGTTTGATAATGAATAATTCATTTGAAAATTACTTTAGGCGTTTCAATGGCACTTTTCTTATGTCTTCGTTTGCTACTGGCAACATTCGGGGCGGTAGAAACAGGTGAAGCCGTTTCACATTCCATTTCGTTATCGCTGTGTTTTGGTTTTTCCGTGTGTTTCTTTTTCTTGCACTTCTCCTTGAAGCGATGAGTCAATTTTGGTCTGAAATTTTTTTTCAAATTACATTATCGAATGTGAGAAAAACTAAAGCTAAAAGGAAATAAAAGTGATAGAAATTGCGTGCAATAGGAACTTACATCTTTCTTTCCTCTATAACACATTTCTTATTGAACGCATCAATTAAGTCGTCGATCATCTTCAACACTTCTGCATTAATAACTTTTTCTTTACTGTCTTTCTTTTTACGTTTTTTATGTTTACGCAGCCATTCTTTGCGCACAGGAAAAAGAGGCGTGTTTTGAGATCCTATAGGTTTCAAAGATTGGCATGAAAATGGTACTAAGACAGGCTTTTTCTTTTTATGCTTCTTTTTACTTTCTAAACACATAGCAATAGGACCGCAGTATTTCAGTTTCTTCGGATTGGTTTTACCAGCATCAGACGTAAAAGTGGGAGGTTTTTGCGCTTGGTAAGTTGCTCTTTCATAGGGACCATCTAATTCCAGCGGAAGAATTTTTTCTGATTTTGTTTTTCCGTTTACTTTGGGAGGCGCGACTTTTTTCGGTCTACCTGGACCCCTTTTTCCTTGGAATAATGTTAAATCACTATGCAGAGGAGCCACGCTTGATTTGGTATGCGTAACTTTCACATTAGGACAAGTCGATGTCTTCGTCAAGTCGTTTGCAGCCTTAGGACGCACCGCTTGTTTCGAAGTCAACGCCGATTTCTTCTCAGCTTCGTCTTTGTGTTTGAGTAATTGAGTGGAAGCAATTTTTGCAGCCTGAAAGTTTGTAAAACGTAAGTTTCAACCATGTTTTAGTGTAGTTTATTAAAACGAAAGTAAACAAGTACTCACTTCCCTAGTGGTGTAAGTTTCTTTTGCATTCTTGCCCACGTCGCTGCCCTGATAAATGTTTTTCTTTTTGGAAGCCGATAATACTGCTTTTTGCGATAAACTTAATGGCTTCGAAGTAGCGGATGTAAGTTTGCTATCGGTAGAACGTGAATTTTGATTATGCATCGCCGCTGAAGAATGGAGATTATGATATAGAGGAGATCCGGAATTAGACTGGATTCCACTGTCGGGTGAAACGTTGGAAACCGTACAATCTAGTCGCATGTACGTTTCCATATCTGCTGCCGATGATTTTTTTATTTTAGGTGGTCTGCCGCGCTTTCTGGCTACTGTTACTCCTGCATTTTTGTCCGTCGACGCTGCTATCATGGAGGCCTTGGAGCACTTCACAGCGGTTTTTACTTTGCTTCTGTTATAACGAGTTGTTTGCTTGGTACATGACCTGGACGCATTCGATGAATACCGCGCCTATTGAAATAAATGTCGTAAAATTTTTGCACGCAACATTAGATTTATATTGTTCTATCTATTTTTAGATACCTTTTCAGATAGCTTTGATTTTTTACTATCATCGTTTGAGAAAGAATCATCATCAGACGACCTCAGTTTATGACTCGAATCTCCGCTGTCGTTTGAAGGATCAGAATCGATACGTATACTGTTGATGACATCCCTGACAATTTGTTTTTGTTTGGGAAACATTTCAGCATCACTACTTGAATCTGTCGAGTCAACTTTCTTGTTTTCTAATACCGACTGAACACGTTTTTTTCCATCCGCGAATTCAAATTCTCCAACACCACTGGCACTCCCTCGCACATCTGGTAATACCGCAGCAAGATCCTCTTCATTCAAGACCTGTTAAAGTTAAATGTATGTAATTTACCTTCGAGACATAGGAAATGATTTTCAAAATATACACCACAAGTTATTACTTGTAACTGATCTGTTGCGATGCCTGGTTGAGTGAATTGTTGAGCCAATTTTTCCAAAGTGTCTCGATCGTTCTCCTTTTTATTAGCAGTTTTTGATAATGTTTTTGGAACGTCTAAACTTTCTTCCGAGTCTTCAGACAGCTTACATGCCTGAGGTAACTAAATGAAAACTATCATGTTCTGGGAACCATTCAATAAAAATCATACAACACTTATAAAGCTGAAATTACCTTCAATAAAGGTGTTTTATTTAATCCACGGAATTTAGACTGAATTGCCCCAAAGAATGCTGATTCTTTCGCATTTGTTAACGTATTCTTAAGTAAATCACTTCGTTTATTTGCTGATAGGTTAGTAAATCTGTCATTTTTATCTTTACTAACGCCGGAACTAGTTTTTTCCAGGGCAACAGCTTTTGAGCGATTAGCTACTGTTTCTAACTTAGAATTTGATTTTATAGAAACTCGTCCTTTTGAATTCCACGCAGTATGAAGTTTTTCAGGACTTGTTTGACAAGATGAAGAAGAGTCGCTGTCTGAATCTTTATCGTCCGGAATACCACGTTTCAGATGATCATTGGGAAAAAACGATTTATTTTTGCCATCGTTCCTCGTTTTCAACGTGTACTTCTTTTTACTTTTAGGTCGGTTATCGTAAAGGATTTTAGATTCGGAAGAGTCTGACGATATTTCGACGTTATCGTTGTCGTACTTATATTTCGAACGTTTAAGAGCAGAAAATTTCAATTTGAGGCCACCCTGTAAAAAAAATGCAGTCGATTGAAAACTTCATATTTTCCAAGTGTGGGCACTTTTTGGTAAAAAATTACCTGCTCAAAATTTGCTTCTCTCACTGCGAATTGTTGTTGTTGGTTGTTCTGAACGGATGGAGGTGAATTTGAACGGGAAGAGCGGGACGATGGCAGTTTTTCTTTACTACTACTCGAACTGGGATGACTTGAAACGGAGTCAGAATCACTGCAGCTTCCTGAGTCACCTCCACTAACAGCGTTCTATGGATTTCACATATTTTCATAAGTAACCACCAAAACAGAGTTTATTAAAAGCGTATCCTACCTCATTTTCAGTGTTCCCACTGTCTGAGTCGGAGTCGGAATCTGAACCGCTCTCTCCAGCATTTTGCTCATCACTGAACTCAAATGAATGACTGTCTCCATGAAGTTGGCCGGCAGGTGTTTGAGCTGAAGCGTTCACAGGAGTAGGTGGTTCCTACAAACATTGACAGATCATTAATATCTGTTGACGGACGATCGCACACAAGTTTATTTCCTTCGAAGTTCGACATTTAAATACCTTAATAGCATCAATGTCGACAGTAGATGGAAGGTTCTCTGGATCGGAATCTTGATCAGGTTGATGAATAACTGAGCTCCATGCCGAACTACTCAATAAGTCGTTATTTGGAAACTGAAATATTTTTCAGGTAAGGATGTTAAACATAATATAACAAAGTTAAGAAACAATTTTGTTGGCATACTTTGGATAAGTCACTATGATGTGACACAGCTGAAGCCACATCTGTTCTTTGGAAATGAGGTGCCCTCTCTGAAAAACTTTTCCTCAAAGAGGGATCTAATCGATATAAATCCATGTGAAAGATTTGTGTACTTTACAACGCATATGAAACGCTGTGAACCAAAACTCGTGCTAGTACATTATCATGCTTCAAGATTGTTTTCATGCAGGAATAGTTCTGAAATAAACACAAAAAAGACCACTTTAAGAAGAATACAGACATTGATCGAAGTTAGATGCATAGTAATCAACATGATTAACACAAATTAATAATCATCTTCAATTTGAAACGAACACAGAGTGATAAACTGTTTACAGCTTTGCTTCCGAAAACTTCGTAACACAAAATATCAATAAAGGCGAAATCTTTTCAACTCCAATACTAACTGATGGACAGAATATTTATGAACCCGACAAATATAACGAGTTTGATAAAATTATGAGTATCTTATCATTCAATTTCACCTAAAGAGGATTTGTTCGCAAATGGCGCGTAATTATTACTAAAAGTGATCGACGAAGTACCTTAATTCCGCACGAATGTAACCATCAAGACTTCACATTTTATAATTGAAACTTTCATCAAACAAACGAAATTTGAATCTTTTAGTTACAAACTAAATAAGAACTTAATGAAATTCGAAAACACAAAATTACTTTACATCACACTCGAATCAGAAGAATCAACAACAAACATTAAAAAAAAAACAACACAAAAAATTCAGTTGGTAGAAAGAAACATCTGCATCATCTGTGACATCACAACACTACAACACGTAGTGAAAGCCTGAAAGGTGTTCGTGTGTTGGATTGGATTAGATATTTCTGCGTTTTGCATTCAATTAATGGAACTCGAATTAGCCGATTAATACAGCATCGTTTTATTCATTTATAAGTACCAGCCCCTTTTACTGTTCGCAATAAATTTCACTTCCACCGGTTCCACCACTCCAACTCGAGTTAGCGTAAATGCTAGCACGAAGTACGTGCAGATGGAAACAGAAGTATCATTTTTAGGCCTACTTTTTAGTTTTTAGAATAGATAAAGATGTAGTTTTATCATTACCACAAATGGATAGTATATTATTTTTGAAAATAATTTCCAATCAGCTTATATAAATTAACCTCATAGACAAGAATTAAAAATTTGTAATTTGAAAATAAAAAAAATTTATATAACACAAATTTTGTTTATAAAACAGACTTAATTTAAACAGTGAGTGTTCAAGCTATTAAATAAAATTAGGCACTGATATTAATTATTTTAAATTCGGCTGATTAATGAAAAATTCAAATGCATTTTCAAATAAAATGCACGAATGAACAAAAGTTATAAAAGGATTAGACTAATACAAAACGGAACTTATTATTCTTTCATCGATTCTTCAGTGGGTGCGGCTGCTTTGGGTTCGTCTGACCGGTCTTTCTTCTTCGAACCAGACACAATGTCATCAATACGTAATAACAGTATAGCAGTCTGAAAAATGGAAAATAGATAATTTAGTAACTTACAATCGCGAAATAAAATTTTGTTGAAAAGACCGAGTTCTAATTAAAATGTTTGCATACTTCGACAGCAGTTTTGTAAGTTTGCAGTTTCACCGAAAGAGGTTCCCAAATTCCCAATTCATCCATCTTGACGATTTTTCCTGTTTCTCCATTGATACCCCACAACGTATCACCTATTTCAATATAAAATGCGATTAAGCTCAATTCATGATAATTACCAACTTGAAATTTTGACTCCAAGCCTTCCTCAAAACTTACCAGACGCGTGTTTTGCTCGTAAAGCAGTCAAGGTACGAATAGTATTAGCTCCACAATTTTGAGCCAACGTTCTAGGAATAATTTCTAAAGCTTGTGCAACAGCTTTGTAAGGCCATTGACTGACACCTTCAATGGTTTTGCTTTTATCCATTAATGCCTGTAACACAATTCAACAATAAAATTAATGGGAGAGTAAAAAATAAGAATATTGTAACTTAATGATAATACTAACATGAGAAACAGCCATTTCGACAGCGCCACCTCCGGGTACCAGTTTTGGATTCAACATAATATTTCTGGCAACATGTAAAGCGTCTTGTAGGTTACGTTCAGTTTCCATAAGAACATCTTTACTAGCACCACGAAGAAGAATAGTGCAGGCTTTCGGATCTTTACATTCGGTGATGTAACAGAAGTATTCATCTCCTATCTATAAGAACAACCATTAAAATCGCAAACTCACAAGACATAATCCGCCAACAATAAAGCCTTACTTTTTTAATTTCGAATAGTCCGGCTCCAGTACCCACGTCTTCTTCTTTTAATTCATCGGTACGATTCACAATTGTAGCACCACAAGCTCTGGCGATTCTGTTGTTATCAGATTTACGTAATCGTCGTAAAGCGGATATACCAGCCTGCAATTAGAAATCAAGAACAGCTACTAAGTAATTCAAATCTGATAAAAATGTGTTTATAAAACGCGAAACATACTTTCAATAAGAAATGCTGCGCCAAATCGGAAATTCCTTTTTCTGTGAAGACTACGTCAGGTTTCAAAGCAATAATATCCGAACAGATTTTTTCGATGTATTCTTCTTCTAGTTGGAGGATTCTCGTAAAATCTGCTTCTTGCGCTACTTCAATGTTGGTCTAGAAAAAATCGGCAGTGAACAAAATGAATAGCACAGAATATCAATAAGGTAATACATCGATACATACCTGACTTTCACCTTTTTTGTATTCCAAAGAACAGTCGAGTAGAATAATTCTAGGATTTTTGATATATCTCCTCATTTTAGGATGAGTTACATCCTTATTGACCATGACGCCGTTCAAAATAGTTGATTCTTCGATAGTTCCACCAGGGATCTGTACGCAAATTAAAAAATTACCATAAACCGTCAACATTCAGTGGCGTAATGCCTATACCGTTATCACTAACTTTTTCAATACGCGCATATCGTTTAATATCAATTTCTTTTCTTCCATTTTCTTCTAAAGCAACTATATTTACTGCATCTAGCGCAATATTACAAGCCATTTCTGACCAACGACCAATGAACTTAGTTCCAACACAAGATTGTAAGACGGATAGCAATTGTTTTTTGTCGGTAACGTCCAATTTGACACTAAATAAGTGATCATATGAAAATAATTCGACACATCCAAGAAAATAATCAAACGATGATTAAATTTTGAAATTACCTAATTTTTTCTTCTAGAACGGTAACCATGTCTTCCAAAGCTTGACGATAAGCTCCGATAATTACAGTTGGATGCATTTGTTCATCAAGAAATTGTTCACCAACAGCCAACATTTCTCCAGCCAAAACAATGACCGACGTGGTACCATCACCAACCTGTGAAGAGAGAAGAGAATATTGAGAAATTTCAAATCTACAATATACCTATAATAAACAAACAAAAATACCTCTTCATCTTGAGTTCGGGCGATTTCAATGATTGATTTTCCAGCAGGATGTTGTACAGTAATTTCTCGTAGTATGGCATTACCATCATTAGTCATCACTATACCACCCATAGGATCCATCAACATTTTCAACATGGCTTGTGGTCCCAAACATGTTCGAATAACATCGGCAATGGCCTGAGTAATAGAAAACGTATAAATTAATTCAACTCAACTTAATGCGCATGAGAGAAATTTAAAACAATACATACTTTTGCGGCACCAATATTCTCCAACTGAACTTTTTTGCCAGATTCTCGTTTCGTATTTGAACCTGAAACGCGATATAACCATATTAATTCAAAATTCTGAGAAATTAACCCCAATTCTAACCTCAATACGTTTTATAATTTAACCCTCTTCACACACATGCGAATAAGAGTTGACTCCCTTCATCGGAAACAAATGATAGGATGATAACATTGCATCGAAATGAAAGTTATAGATACAAAATTACTAAAAATCATTTACGACGATAGTATTACAACTAATTATTAAGAATTCATCACATTTTTACTGGGCAACGGCCGGTTTACAATTCATATTCATATGAAAGAAAGAGTGTACTTACTCAGTACAAGTACAGGCGCAACTCCGGGCCCAAACATCTTTGAGAAATAGTAGTTTACAAATTGTAATAAGAAAGATAATATAAAAAATTATAAAACTAATCAAAATTACAAAAGTTTTTTACTCATTAAATTAAACATGACAGAAGAAGTCGAATTGAAGAATTCTCGCGATTTCGAAGTGTGATCAAAATTAAAATTAAAATTATTAGCCAGCATTTTTTAGATAGAACCAAGAAAGATGGAACTTAGATGGGATATCTCTCGATATCTACTGATTTACCTGCGCTCTCTATTGGTACTATTCGGACGCCATGTCCAATTGACGATTGACGTCTATGTAGTAGGTTCCGATTCCCGGTCAGCTGTTTTGTTATCATTTCTTCACTAATTTTCAGTCTTCTACGCGGGTTTATGCCTTTTGAAGTTTATGCACAGTTTCTGATGTAGATATGTTTTAATATCCATAAATAAAAATAATGACTTTCCAAGCATGCTGTGCAGATTGAACTCAAATTTGAGATTAGTTGGGTGCGTAGTTTGAAAAAAAAATATTCCGTATCTTCGATTCTTCGATGAGTATTCTTGATAAACTTACTGGTACGTTAAACGTAAATCATCTTCTGAAGGATTATGGATGAAGAAGGTATTTTATCGCTCTATAATTCTATATCATTCTTAGTATTATGTGATTTTTTTTGTGAAATTCATCTCATTAATTTCTCTGTTTTCCATACATAGTACTTTCATTGCTCATTTCTTGCTGGTGCATTGCATAAATGAGAACGCTGGTTAACTACAGAAAACGGAGTCGAATGACGCGCACTGTGAGGAATTAGCACATTTTTCCACCTTATCAGATCGCAAGCTCATGTATTCCAAGTGTTTTTTCCCCTACATCCAGCCCCGAATAATTTTTTCCCATACTTCTTCATTTATGGTATTTTTTTTGTTAACTGATTATCACCGAAACAGCGTGACGCGAGTAAAGTATTAGTATAATTACTTGGTAATTGGTTAAAATATTTTTTTGTTATTTGCTTTTATTCATATTTTCAGCCGGTGCTCCAGAAACATGAAGATTTTTCAACGGTTCCATGTAGAAGTCCTGAAACAGAAAAACACCTGAAAAAAATCCTCAAACATAAAAAACACTTGGGCAAGAATTGCTAGGCCGATTGATAATGCGAATAAAATACTTTCATATTCCAATTTCGGGGGACGTCCCAATAAATACCTCCTAAATCAATTCGCAAAGGCATACTTACGACAAATATGTCTCGATATTTTATTTTCTACTCCTCAGTGGGGAGGGGGGTTGTAATGAAGACGATGAGGATTTGTAAGCACTGTCGAAGAAGAACTATTGCGTTAAACGTTAAGAAATTATAAGTACTTGACATTTTGTCCATTTATGAATAATAATTATTTAACCAACCACATGACTTTATTCTCAGATTGCAAAAGTTTCTCATTTTCTTCACAGAGTTGTAATTTTTATTCAAAGGCCGAACACTGAAACATACTATCTGAAGCAGTTTTGAAATTTGTTTAATGATAGCTAGCATTTGAACGAAAAATGTATTTACTATGCATTTACTTAACAGTGCGCCTATACTAGATGGCGCATAACTATCCTTAATGACCTAAACCGAACCAATAATTCTCTCTTTTATTAATTTTTTAAAAAAGTACTTCTTTCCTTTGCATTAAAATTTTAGAAATGGCTAAAAAAAATAATTTCACTGCATCAGTCAACTCCATCGTATAAATTATTCAAATATTTTAATAAAATTTGTGAGTTGAATTTTTTATTAGGCCCTATTCATGAATTTTCCATCCAACATATTTCTATAAAGATGTCAACATCCATTCAATTTATGCTTCATAAGGTCAAATTTAGAATTCTGAATTTATTCTCGGATCATTGGATTAACGTAACCAACGGCAACGGCGACTCAAAAATTCGGAAAAATTAAATCCTGTACCTCTATACTAGTGATTTAAATTACGCCTCAAATATCGGCGCTCACTAGCCTATAAACACTTATCGTTTTTTTTTTTTTAATAAATTATTCTTTGTTACATCTAAGATAGAGACAAAAAATTTTTAACGGGTAACGCATATTATTTATAAAATGATCCTGCGCGTGTCAAGTGGCGAGAGTATTTTTTCATACTGATGACGAGAGCGTAGTGCGCTGTAATTTCAGTTACATCAATAACTTCAACGCACTACACAGTATGTGGTTACTTGGAGAGGAAGTAAAGTGCCGCAATATTCCGTACAACGATTTTAAAAAACGAAACTTTTCGTGATGCTTAAAATTATATTCTATGAGACCGTAAAGTGAACTAGAACATGTTGCGGTATTACTTTATTGTTTGTTTTTATTTTCTCATCATCATAGATCGCTCAGGTAAGTATTTCCAACAAAAATGTCTATAGTCTGATCTCATATAATATCCAGCTTGACCATGTGGTTGTGGAATTGTTCAAATCAAAAAACTTTTTGAATTGAATAACTTAATATTGTTTAGAATTCCTCTAATATCATTCGCAGTAGCGTTTGAATAGTTTTTTTATTTTTTTTTTGACGGAATTTCTCAAGTTGAGTGTTCCTTAACCGAAAATTTAAAAAAAATATACAAAATCCAATTCGAACTGAAAAAAATGAATGATTTTTTTCCGAATTGATGTACCTATGAATTTGCCAAAATCCAAATTCTTGTGGGTTACGTAGGTATCCATAGAAACTCTAAATTTTTGTGTTTTTTTTTTCTCTTACAGTTCTCAGCTTATTTCGTTTTTGTAATGAACATGAATGGAAATTTTGAGATAAATAAGTTTATACTTAGGTTAGCTGAGTATACGAATTGTTGAGAATTTAATTTATTTTCATCTTTTTCATTTTTAATCACTCGAGCTCTTCAATACGTTCTATAAAATGTGTCGCACCAATCTACCTAACTACCCATCTATCTGCTTAATACTTTTACGACCAATCGATATACCTAGTAATAACAACTATGGGAGAGGGTGTAACAAATTAAAAAAAAGTAAAACATAACGTGGGGTAACACTTCTTACGCCCCACGAACATTTTTTTTTCTGTCGGTACCATGTATCTAAACAAGATAATTCGCTCAATATTATTCCAGAGGCGTTTTGCATCGAATAATTTTCTGAGAATCCATGCTTTGTTGTAGATGTCGTACCATCTATAACTGCCTACCGTGATAAATTTTTTAAGTTAGCAAATTGTGCATGTTTAAATAATCACAATCGTGTTTATTGTATTAAAAATGCGTACGAAAATTCGACCTCTGTTGCAGCTATCACATCCAATGTTACATTAAATTAGGTCAAGAAAGAGCAAATATCGTGAACTGAGCATGCCTACTTATAAGCGGCTCAACATGTATCGATATACCATAAGCTTCAAAAATTCTCTTGACCTACATCTTCAAATTTTTGTTTTCCAAATAGAAAAATAACGAATGAAAATAGTGAAAACAAAAGTTTACACCATTTGTAGTGATGTTAATTCAATACTTCAGCTATACTGAAGTACCTATCCAAACTACGAGAGCTGAAAGTGAAACGGTTACAGACATGAGTGTTGTAGGATACTTAATTGAAATATGAAATGCATTTCAGTTTGAAAACATCAACTTGGGCATTGAGATCTTTTTTAAAGAGCTTGATAATGTGCTACGTGGCAGAGAAAAACATTCAATACTTTTGGCTCTTTTTTTTTCTTGTTTGAAAATATGAATTATTCTTTGAAGTGATGACGAAAACAAAAGGGAAAAAAGATACCTAATCTTGATTGTAACGTATCAACCGCGAGTTTTGAAAAACATCTTGACTGTACGCGGTTTCGTTTCTTTCATTTTTTCGAAAAGTTCCAAAAAAAAATCGACGCGCCTTCGTCATTAATGAACCCTAAATACCTACGTACTCGCATATTGATCGTCTCTAGTCAGTTGAGAGATAAAAATAAAACAGGAAAAGGAAATTTGATAACAATCTTTCAGTCGTAAAATTATTTCTAATCTGTTTCAGCATGTCAAGATAATGAAGAAAATTGTACCGATTTTGAAGGTAATCAAATATTACACGGCTTATTGTATGTACCGGGACCTGACGTGTGTTCATCTTGCGTATGTTACCATGGTTTACCAATGTGGTGTAAAACAATATTCTGTCCGGGACCACCTACCGTAAGTAAAAAATACTCACGAGGATACCTATACCTACATGAAATTGTATTTCATTGAAAATCAAGAAATAAGCTTCTTTTTTTTATTAAAAATCATTTTAGAGATGTGATAAATATGAGAATGGCCGCTACTGCTGCGATTTCATATGCTTAGATGATCCTCCCAAACCACCCATCAAACGACGCAGAAATTCAAGTGTTCCTACAATAAATATATCATTTTCTACATATTTTATCATTATTAGTTTATGTTTAATTCATATATATCGTTATGGTGAATTTAATTTGCTCATATAGTTCGAAAAACCGCAAAAATAGGACCTGTAAACTTTTATACTGTTTAACAGAATCTACGCAAATAAGTGACGATGAGCTGAGAAAGTAAAGATGAAAATGTATACAAGGTTGTATGAAAATACTGTTGAGTATCGAATCGATACGTGGTTGTGCTTATATTCTTACTCTTTCGTTTTGCCGTAAGTGGATACTAGATAGGTATCTCTGTCTACTTCCAACAGTCCACTCTACATATATGTATAGGTAGGTATTAGGTACTTATGCAAATATGTACCTACTTTCTTAATTGGTAGGTACAACTTCAGATTTACAAAATGTAGGCAGTTTTTTTTCAATTTTCTCATTCAGCTTTCTGTACTTTCTGGCAGTTTATATAATTTTTTTAAGAATTTTGTTCCATGAGAAACTTTTTATTCCTTTTCTTTTTTTATATTGTTCTTCTTTTTTTTTAAATGCCAAATTATTATTAGCTCGGTACTTGACGCAGTATGTGCGTAAAGTTCTACTTATATTGGCTACCTCTTTATACATTCAACACAGATACATACATACTATAAAGTTTTCATGGACTTGAGTCTAAAATCCAGCAGAGCTGAATGCAAAAGCCAGTTTCGTTGGACCAAAATGATTTCGTTCCGGTTCATGTTTCCGCGTTCCAAGAAAAAAACAAAACGGACCAGTTTCGTTCCAATTGTGGAACGAAAACAACAGAAAACTCATGTTCCGAACCTGTTCGGGACCTTAAAGTCGAAAAAAGCACACCAGTTCAAAAGTGGACCGTCATTTTTTTCAGTTCTTATAAATTGATTCAATTTATAAGAACTGAAAAAAATGACGGTTTGGTTTTGGACCAAAGACCAATGTACTTCTATGTACCCTAATATGTACTTACTTTTCTGAGTTTTTTGTTTTTTCAACTTTTGATCAATGATTGAAGTCAAATGTCCGAAGAAGATGATTGGTCTGAAATCGGACCGTTATTTTTTCGGTTAGGTTTTGGTTCAGTTCCGGTTCAGACTCTTACGAATTGTTTCGGTTCTCTTGGTACATTATTGTTTATCGTTCCGGACCAAAAATTGGTAGTTTTTAGCGGTTCAGGTTTCGGTCCATGTTCCGGTCCATTTCGGTCCAACAACACTGTTTGTAATTGTTCTCATTCGCCAGGATAAAATAATTCAGTATACCGAAAATAACATCCAATTATAATCGAATTACACAGGTAATATTAAATCAACATACAGATTAATGGGTATAGGTATAGGTATAGATATAGGTACTTTTGAAAAATTTGATCGAGATGAAATTTTTGTTTCTGAGTAATATAATCCTTTGAAATCAATGAGCCTTGATTCGATCTGAAGAAAAAAAAGAGACGACAGAAATGAGAGAAGTGATTTTTCGAGAGGTGAAACGTAAACGTACCTATTTAATTCGTTTCCGGTCGAACATTAAATAACTGAATACTGAAGAGTCGCAACAAACACACTAAACTAAAAAATAAATAAATAAATTGTAACTTAATATGTGATAATTGCAATAAATTCTTTAATTTTATTGATAAAAAGAGAGTGAAATTTATCGAAATAAGTAGGCAATGTTACTTAGATACCCTATGGCGTATACGTATCATATCAAAATATTATGTGAACACCGAAGGCTAACAAAATCTTGATTTTTTTTCCTGTGTGTATTATGTAAATATTTACTACTTATTAACCCTGTAGTCATTTATTCTTTTGGAAACTGATCATTTTTGAAATACCCACTAACTTTTGTTGTTCGTAATGGCGTACGGTTATATATAGTACCTAGAATGTATTCATACTATAACCTCTAATTAATACATTATCATTTATTATACGACATTAATATCATAAGCAATAAGTAAAATATCATCCTCCAAAATATTTTTTAAAGCAATAATTTTTTTTTTCAAGTTTGTAGTCTTTGCTCGAATTACTTTTTAAGTACTCGGTACACTTTATTACCTAGATAAGTCTTTCGACTTCCTTACTGTAGTGTGCTGTGTGTACTGTGTACAGCCGTACACTCGTATTTACATAATATATCTAAAGTTCATCGAGAAGTATACAGAAAGGGGCGTTCATTTATAATTTCATTTTCAACTTTTTTTCTTTCTTTATCTATTAATTTTTTCCAAGTGTATCTAACATTATCAATATTAAAAATATATTCGTATGTATATTATGTATGTAGGTACCGTAAGTGTAAAAGATGGTTCTAGAAATTGGATCGGAGAATAGTTCGGTTTTAACGACCTAATTGAGCCCGAACAAAATTTGTGAGACTGAGAGTTATATATAGATATGCTCATTTTGAAATATTGAATGAGTGACTATTTACTTAATGATTTTTTGGCTGTGGACGAACGCATATTAATACGTAAATTTGGATAAATTAAAAATATCTATCATCATTCTAATGTATAAACGTGTTCCATATTTCGTATTATTATCTTGTTAAACGCTTGTTTTGTATAAAAAAAATTTCATTTATTATTTATCATGATACATATTATACTAAATATGTATTTTTTTCTTACTTATTCATTTTGTTTTTTTTTTGTTTGTTTTTAATAAATCTCAGTTATAGAATCGACTTGATAATTTACAAATGTAACAATAAAATTTATAAATACCTACTATACTTTATTAATCTTATTTGGTTTTATTATAGGTACCTATATTTTTTCCCCACAATATTTTACAGAATAAATAACAACTTTTCAAGTAATTTTTATTCAAAATTGTGATGCGAAAAAGCATGCACGAGGTACACAAATAAGAGAATTACGTGGATATTACACAATTATCACTTTAAAAAATGATAAGTACATAAAATATTTCATTACAAAGCATACGACAGTAAAAAGAGAATAAATTAATGAGGGAATAGGTATCTAATACTGCTGAAAAGGCAAGAATTCAAAAAATCACAGTCTAAATATATCAACACAATATCTTAGAATATATTAAAAAGTATTTTTTCTTAGAATTATTATTTTCATTCCAATTCACAATACAAAATAAAACATTAAATATATAGTAACACAGTCGAAATACATAAATTGACGATACAAAAAAAAAAAAAAAATGCAATTAAATTGGCAAATCGATCGTTTCAATTATACCAATCAAAGCGAATAAAAATTCATTTTAAAAATAAAAAAATATCCTTTATACAAAAACACTCATCTTGTACAGAAGCTCGGGTCAAAAGTAAGTAGATTTTATTCAAATACGAATCCCACGCTCATTTCGACTTACAGATACTGATCGAGGATTGTTATTCTTTCTTTTTACAATGAAAAAAAATTGAAAATTTTTTTAAACTAGAGTTGAAAGTTCATGAGGAGTAGAAGTTACGCTACTTAGGTCTACACCAACATGAGGTGGCAATGTTGACAAAGTACTCAGAGCAGTGGCACTGGTATTTCGGGTTCCAACAACGTCGAGTTTACTGCTATTCGATCTCTTGCTTGCTTCAAGCTGCTGATGTAACCTTTGCCTTCTAACTAATGCTTTGACAGCGTTTGTTTTTTCCTAAGAATGAAAAAAAAAGAATTTGAAAATTTTTACACGAAAATTCGGTACATGAAAATTTTTTTAATCAGTAGCGTTCTTTAAGTAGAAAATTATCGAGACGAAAAATAATCATCTTTCGAAAAAAAATTGCAAATTTCATTTCACATGCCTGTTGGTAACTCGATCTAATTTAGAATCTATCTAACTCGAAAGATACGTTATGATTATGAAAGTTCAATCACCTATACCGACAAGGCAGGTATTAAAAACATCATTAAATCTCCTTAGACAATTGATTTAATAAAAGTCGAACAGGCGTCATAAAGAAATCTTATAAATTCTGTGCCTACCTACTTATCATTATATAATGTTCACATCTTTTTTTTCCTTCAACATAACAAGTCAGAAAAATAATTTATCATTCATGGAGAAAAACTCACTATATGTAGGTCGTAGGTCTATTGAGGCACTCACTACTCACCCTTTGCCAAACGAGTACATTATGAACCATTGCGCAGCCACAAAATATAATCCCAGATCCAATTAAAACGCTGGTAATGATTGCGGGAGTAGAATGGAATTGTATAAAAGTATACAAAATTACACCTAAAAAAAAAATAAAAATAATTAGTAAAACAGTTCTGTATCTTAGATTGTTTCATGGTACATGGTCATGAATCGTTCTCTGACCCGTTATATGTTTATTACAAAATTCAAATTACGCAATTTAGCGACCATGCAAACCGTTCCTTCGTAAATGGCGAATAGCTAAGGAAAAAAAGTAAAAAATTAATTTATTCCGCGATCGGCATAGGCAGAGGCAATGAAGTATTTCTGGTCGAATTACAACTACGTCAATGTGAAAATTTTAATAATGGTTTTTTAGGATTTTAATTTTTTTCAAAACCTCATCTGCATTGTTTTCCACGTACACAATATCTCGACGATTTTAGCAGATATGAAATTAAGAAACCAGGAAACAGCTTTAGAGTACGTATTCGGTCACTAGCGAAGAAAGAAGTAGTTCAAAAGTTCGGCGATAACTTAACAACTTACCGGTTAAAAATACGGGAATGGAAATGAAAAAGCCAGCAATTGCGCAAATTCTTGTTACTGCCGATCTTTGAAGATATTTGTTGGTTCTGTAAAAAAAATAAATAAATAAAAATAAATATCGACTTGAAATCAATACCTAATCATACACTTTTGGTAAACGTAACGTAATTATTTCCTAGGTATTTAAAAATTTCTATATTATCAAATTTGATTCCAAGGTGCCATATACGAGTTGATACGTTATTGAAAAATAATTTTTCTAATAGGTACATAATGCACAAAAAAAAATCACGTATTCTATAAAAAGCAAAAATCTGTCGAAAGAAATATGTATATGTAGGTACCTATTATAAATTCCACGCATATTGAAATTTTTACACCTATACATATCACTGTCTTGGGCTGCATCAACGAGATCGAGCAGCACCATGAAAATTCATTTCAAAGAAGAGAGAAAAAATCCATCGCGTCTTTTTCAACGCAACGAAAGCCTATAGGAGGTATGCGGATTAAAACATTAAAAGAACGCGAGATACCTCTACACCTATACATCATCGCATACTATGCCAATGGCCAATACTCTTTTCTCCATTATGTTTAAGTGCACTCCCATAACAGGTAAATGTGCATGTATGATTGTACAACCTGAACCTGACCCTGTAGCTGTACCAGCAAGGTCGTTCCTTCAACGGGTCCACGATATAATAAAAGATGCCTCACCACACCATCACGTCGCAGGCTGTTTTTTCTACAGCCGCCGCGCCGTGAATCGACGTTGCCAAAATTCCCGCCAATTCATCTCCCTCTCATACAACATAAGGAATGCTACGAACATCGAAATTAAAAAATCGTGTCTCTCAATCGTTTATCTAAAAAAAAAAAAAAACGTAAGACGATTGTGATCGTATTCGTAATTCATGTTAATCTTCCCCCTTCCGCGCATTCTTCGTATTCTCTCCGATCATGACACGATTAATAATCACCAACACATATTACGACTTTTGCCAATAACACAAGTTTTTCCGCGCAATTACTCATCACCAGTGGTACTGGTACTTAATGTCACGTGTATTTTTCTGTCGAAGAAATACGTACATACATAAATAAATAAATGTACGCGTTCGTTTTTCGGTCATGGTGTTATAATGTTGAAATCGATATGAATTGAGCAAGCTATACCTATAACTTCTAAATGAAGTTTTTTCTAATCGGTCTCTATTGCAGGGTATAATGGAATTTGCATCTTTCATTTTCTTCATTACGCTGTACGCAGGGTTAATTCTAGTAAAATTCTATCATTTCAAACGTACCCTAACCTAACCAAACTGCACAAAACAGACCTCGATTTCTTACGCCCCGCCCATTTGAGGGAGGGGGTTGGGAGGGGTCAATCGTTTGTGCTTCGTTTGTGCACTTAATATTTTCGTTTGTGCTCGCCCCTTCCCCCGTAATAAATAACAAACAAAGCACAATCGATTCCCCTAGCTCGAGTGGGTGGGCATCATTTCCTACGCCCACCCATGACCTACATTCATTACAGGGGGAAGGAGGCTAGCACAAACGAAAATATTGCGTGCACAAACGTGCACAAACAAAGAACAATCGGCTGACCACACTCCCACTCCCCTCACTTGAGTGGGTGGGCAACATTTTCTACGCCTACCCCGAAGGGTAGCACATCGATGAAAATTCTAAAGGGGGTAGAAAATGTGAAAATTTTCAAAATTTAATAACTGCACAAACCTCTACGTGAGAAGCACAAACGATTGATGCTATTGTTTTTTTCGTAAAAATTTACTTAGTAAGGTTTTCAAAAAGCATTTCTTACGCCCCACCCATAGAAGGGAGGGGGCACAAACAAAAATATTGCGTGCACAAACATGCGCAAACGAAGCACAATCGATTAAGCCCACTCTCATCCCCTAGCTCGAGGGGGTGGGCAGCATTTCCTACGCCCCACCCACAGAAGGGAGGGGGCACAAACGAAAATATTGCGTGCACAAACGAAGCACAATCGATTAAGCCCACTCTCATCCCCTAGCTCGAGGGGGTGGGCAACATTTCCTACGCCCCACCCACAGAAGGGAGGGGGCACAAACAAAAATATTGCGTGCACAAACGAAGCACAATCGATTAAGCCTACTCCCACCCCCTAGCTCGAATCGGTGGGCACCATTTCCTACGCCCACCCATGACCTATATTTATTGCAGGGGGGGAGGGAGCGAGCACAAACGAAAATATTGTGTGCACAAACGTAGCACAAACGATTGACCCCCTCCCAAACCCCTCCCTCCAAATGGGCGGGGCGTAAGAAATCGAGGTCAACAACAGACGGCAGTACTGCAATTGCGCCAGAAGTACGTGCAATTGCGCCTATGGTCAAAAATCACCATACCTGCAGTTGCGCCAGTTGGAGCAATGACGATGTGGGTAGTTGCGCCGGATTTGAAAAGGTAATAATATTATGCAGTTGCGCCAAGAAAAGAACGAATCTCTCCTTCAATCGCATGTCTTTATTCGTAATATTTGAGAGGTAAAAATACAAAAATCCTCAAAAGCAGGGGTGAAGCCCTGAAAATTTTTTTTCGGGTTTCGGGTCTTGGGCTTTCAATTTGAAAATTTATCAGGTCTCAGCCTTGGATTGGGGCTTAAAAATTTTGCGTTTTGGTTTCAAGGCTCGGGGCTCGAATAAAATTTTCGGGCTTTTCAGGGCTTTTCGAGGCTTACATTTTTGATGAGGAATTCTGAACAAAATGGAAAAAAATTCAAATACCCCTCTCCATCTAAAATGACACTC
>FIZT01029404.1:0-13851 GCA_900065295.1 Paracoccus marginatus | reverse complement strand
TATACCACGACACCCCCTCCCCGTTTTTTCAAATTTTGACTATGACCCTTTCCAAAGATTTTTTTTTTTAAATATATTTTGTGTACTTATGGGTCTATGATGCATCTAAAAATGCAAGTTGAATTTTTGTGAATCAATGTTACCACTGCTAAAAAAATAAGTAAAGTTGAAAAATGGAATTTGGAGGGGAAATATGGAGGGAGGGGGGAGGGTTGATTTTTTCTAAAATGCCCCTAATATGAGTGTATAACATACTGAAAAATTACGAAGATCCATCAACTCGGGCTTGAGAAAAAAATTTTCATCTGTTTTTCGCACTTAAAGAGAGTTTCCTCAGAAACCAGGGGGGGTGGGGGTCTGAAACTTTGGGTCATGCATGTTTCTTGGTAGTACCCATCTACCAGCTAAATAGAACTGTTAAAATTGACGTCATGTGTGACGTCATACATTTTTATCTGGTGATGTTCATGTTCTTATCATTGATTACTTAATAATCAATGGTTCTTATCTCGCTGGGAGGCATTTTTCAGTTTTGAAAATTGAAATGTAACAGTTCAAAATGCTTAATTTTTTTAATAAATTCATATATCAAGCACAGATAATTCATTAATTTCAGTCAATTTCATTCAAAACCAGAAAAAAACGAATTGTACTCCTTATCAGTATGTTTGCCTCCCAGCAAGATAACAGTCTGAACACCAATCATGACGTAAAGCTATGCAACACGCAGTACCTTCAACAGCTCTATACACAAATCGCAACCCGTAATACCTTTAACAGCCCTATATCAGCCCCGGATGGCAAATTCACCATGCTTGTCTCCCTATGCCCTTTTCTATAATTCGATCAGCAAATTAAAATTTTTACTGATTCCATTCAGTAGTTATGGAAAAAATTTCTGATTCAAAAGTGAAAATTTACTAATTGAATCAGTAATTTTTCGCTAATTGTTAAGGACTCAGTTTTGCCCTTTTTAATCAATCAATCAATCAATCAATCACCCCTACTTTGATCGATTCAAATCAAGAGAGAAACAAAATGAATGAAAAATCTAGTAATAAAGCGACATGTGAAAGTTATTTCATTCAACGTAATTAGAAGTATACTTGTACCATCAACCCTCGCACATAAAAAAATTCCACCACCGAATCTTCTCCAAACAACAATTTCCGAACTCCGAAGACGATTTTCATTAAATGTGCTCGCATCCAGAACAACTCGTTGGACTTTTTTCGAACGTAATATCGCGACGATGCTGTTCAAAGTGAGCATATAAAATTAATTATTTGTATCCTTCAAGGCGATATATCATGGTAAATCTGAATTCGTTTTTCGCCAGACTTGTGGTCGTATTTCCTGTTACAGGAATGTCGGTTTAGAGGAAACGAAAGAAATAATTCATTTTCTCCGGTTCGCGTCGAAAGGAACGGGTCTGCATATCTACCAGCATGTTACGCGTTCTCTATGTGCATGCAGCCAAAGAAAGTCTTTCGGTTTTACCTGTTGTGTTGTTGTTTTATTTGAAAATAGGGTTTACTCGCTGGGTTAGAATCTGCTCGTAATTTTCTTACCGAGCTAAAATCTTCTTAAAATTTAAGGCTCAGGGTCGTATGTTCCGGTTTGAGATTTTTTTCTCCTAAAACAATCTTGCCTTTGCCGAGGTTTAGAACGTGTTTATATTTTCATGAAGAGATATTTACCTAAACACGGGGATTGTTTTGAAATTTCGTGGTACGGTGGAATTTTTTATACTTATATACGGAGGCGAAGGTCGGTTTGTGGAAAATAAAGCGGAGCGTTTCGTTTCTAATTAGAATTTTACCCAAATAGTAATTTTCTTAAAACGTCTATTACGGTTTGAAGAGTATTATTTATATTATTTGTATTCTGGCTTTATTTTAAATTTATAGCTAGCTAGGTGCGTTTGAAAAAATAATGAAAACTGGAAAATGCAAAAAGATATTAGTTTACGGGGGGAAAAAAAACGAAAAAAACATAGGAATAATGATAATTGTGAGTGACTAGGTTAATTGTAATTTTACGAATTTTTCTAAAAGTGTCCCATACTAAACTTTCAACTGTTTTATTCTCACCTATCAATATTTCATGATAATTTCCGAGCGAAAAAGACAATTTTTGCGTTCTCGGTTTTTATTTATTTTTGGTTTTACGTTCAACTCGACGGTGGGTATCTTGGTAAACACAGCGAAAAATAAAAATGAGAAAGTTTGGATTATATTACTCGGCAGTAGGTCTAGGTACCCAGAGCACGTGAAATGACAGCTTTATTTATTGGAAAATTTTCGCAGCTGGAGTCGAATAATGATACTAGTCGACTTGTACCTTCGAAGTATTGGGCTTAAAAAAAATAAATGTGATTTTTTCCTTCGTAATTTTCTACGAAAAAGTTGAATCACAACTATTAGAGGATCTGATAATTTTTTCGATCAAAATTGGTCTCTTCTGTATGCAGGAGGAAAATTGGAAAAATCAAATTTCTGAAAATGTAGATGACATACTTATCATCTCTCCTTCCCACAAATATCTTGGAAAAAATTCTGTTGAGATAAAAATTAGTCAAGTGTTAATATTTTTCCCCGACGAATGTACTCGAACTAAGTACGTACAAAATTAACCACTAAACTAGACTACACATTACATAAGGCTATTTATAGCTGATAAATAAATCCAAACGAAGAAAACAACGTTTTCAATATTTCAACATAAACGAACCACTCACATGAAAAGTTTTTACAAAAAAAAAATAAAAAAGAAAGAAGCAAAGAAATAAAACACGAATAGATAAAATTCCACCACCATCAATCACTCAGTTTGAAATTATCGGTAATAAATAACTCGTTATCATAATGGTGTAATAATTTGTGAGGGGGTGAAAAAATAACGGTCCATTAGAGGAATATTTCGAAATTAATTACTCGTACTTTATTTACGCCAGAAAAAGTGGAAGTTATCAATTGAATGAAAATTTTTCAACATAGACTACGCGAACATCGAGTTAAAAATTTGAAAAATATTTTCGTTACGAAGGGATTCAAGTAATAAATAGGTAACAATTACCTGCGATCAGGATGAAAAAATTTAAAATGCATAAATCCGCGCGATTGTCGTGAATTTAATTCACTCTGGAATGAAAATAGCACACAATTCGCCGATAGAAATACCCAAAACTTACTGATTCTCGAGTACACTACAGTTGACGTAACACTCGAACACGTGAAAGAATAGAGCGCAGAATCTCGATGCAGTTACCCCCATAAACTTGCACTATTCGGCGAATAAAGTACCGAAGTTCGTTCAGTACCGTCGAATTTACGTAAATTAATTTTCATTCAAGAAATGTTGCAATCATTTTTCAAAAATTAGAACGAAAAATTACCTCTAACAAAGAAAAAGTATACCATCACTGAGCGAACATTGAAATACCTACACTATACAGATACTGGAAGCGAATCTTTACCATTTTTAGAATCAAAATGTAGGTGCTATAAGACATAAATTTTTAAGCGGATCGAAATATGTGTAAGGAGATGTAGGTAGAATTGAAATTATCACCGAAGAAAAAATAAATCGTTACAGTAATATCTCTCGATGGACCACATAAATTTTTTAGAAACAAGCATATTTCTTCTTTTTCTTTCACCGTTAGCTATTTCGTTTAAGGGATTCTGCATGAGGGGCCAACCGCAAGAAACGATTTTCGTGATACGAATTCCATTATAGATACGCATAAATATTACGAACAAAATCCAACACTAGTGATAATTTAATGCTAAATTCTACTAATTTTTATATCCTTTTGTACTTGATTTGATGATTACTTTCCAACTCTAAAAGGTACTAGACATGGAAGTGATCATTTCAGTATGTTGGCCAGAAGTAGTAATCCTCTACGCAGATGAGTAATTGTAATTGAATTAAAATTTGACCAAACCAAGTCTGGAAGCTTCATGACCACTAATGCCGAGCATATATTGGAAAAGAAGAGCAGAATGAATGGGTAACATATGTAGTTTCGTCTACTAGTGCTTACTGAAGAACGAAAACGAAGTATCTAGACCTACTTGCAAAAAATTCTTCAATTCTTACCGTTGAACTTTGACACTTGACGAAATGTTACCTCAAGACCCGATGATGTACCTGTAGTATGAACGTATGAATGTTTTGAAAATGAATAACTGCTGCAAGCTGTAACTTTTCTTCTCCATGACTACATTAATCGAACATCGCTGGGTTCAGATCACAATTCAGATCACTATTTCACTGCTAGAACACGAGACACGATCGCGAGTCATTTTGACCGAAACGTATAACATTATAAGCCGATCGTTGACGGTGGGAGTTGCATTAATTTTTTCAATTGCTAGGTACTTTTAAAATAAGTAAAAATATGTATCCATCGAGGAACATGAACCTCAATACAGTGAGGTACTTTTGAATAACGTGCTCAAACTCCGATTTTCGAATGTATGTACCGCGAGCGCCATTGCTAAGCTATAGCTAATGAACGGAAAGGAAAAGGAAAGGGAAAGAAAGAAAATTGAAACGAGAAAACGACACACATTAGAGTTCGTTTTTAGGTCATTTTGTTCAATTGTCGGAGTCAGATTAACGACGACATTCACTCATTCACCATTTTTGCAAAAGTTGACTACAGTAAATATTAAATTTATAAGAAATTGAAATTAAATTAATCATTTCTTTAAAGTACTATAAGCATTTTTGTTTAATTTCCATAACTTTTTCTAAAAACACCAAGTTACTATTTGATTCTTCAAACACGACCATAACGTCTTCTCCCACTTTCGTATCACCGCCATCCGACTGTTATCACTCGAGCCTCGAACTTTCAAAAAGCCTTCACATTTAGAACTTTTGCAGTGTAGCTTTCGTTATACTTTCGTGCTTTGAACGCTCATCACACAAACAAAATTGTGAATTTTTCGAATATTCGTTTTATCTTTGTCATCGTGATAAGGCTCGCGCTTCATCTCATGAATTTTTTCATTAAGTAATTCAACATGGGTTTCTATGCGTTCGAATATCAGAGCCCTATTTTCATGAATTCATTTCGTGAGCTATATTGGTATTTTGTTTAAACTAAATCCGTAAAATGTTAACGCCGTAGAATGTTTATTAAATTTCTTTGCTAATTCTGCTAAAATGATTAGTTTTCTTTGGGTTTCCGGCTCTCTAGTATCCGCATTCCTATGCGGAGCAATTGTTCTTTTATTAATCGAAATTATCATTATATATTTCTTATTTTTTCGAAACACCACTAACCATCACAATTTGACTAGTACACCGTCTGTCGACGGTTACACTTTCCCTCAACAATTGCTTGAAGTAACTATTTTATTGATAGCTTTATAACTCGTAGATTTGTATTATTTTTCACGCTTATGTAATTCTTCTGCTACAGCTTATTTCCGAAAAACTTGGAGAAAACACATCCGAAGGGACCGTTCTTTTGAATCTGCTATTGCAGTTTTGGTTCCGCGAAAATCGATACGATCTTCATACCTTAACGTCGATAGCCGATAGAATTAATTCCGAATTAACAGAACTTCTCACTAATACTTCTCTTGGAAGAATTTTCAGCAGTTTAAAAGTACTAGTACTTCGTTTACGTGAAGTGTTTCGGTAAGATTTTGTGAAATATTGTAAATATTTTTGTTTCAGATACATGATGTAGAATTGGGAAGTGAATCTCCGACAATCAGCTGCGTTTCGTTACAGAAATTTGACGTTCAAAAAGAATTCAGTACCTTGAATAATTTTGTATTCGAATTCGATATCAGCTACGTTGGTGGATTCTACATGGCAATAGACGCTGTAATGAAATTCAATTCTAATGCTGCTTTCGTTTCTGTTAAAGGTAATGTAAATTTTCATCTTTTCATTTTGTTAATCTACGAATCACTCTAAACGATGACCCTTTTTGCAGTTGTCAAATGTGTTGGTAGAGTTCGAGTTGAATTTACTCGTATTCCTTATACTTATTGGTGTATGAGTTTCATCAATCCACCTGAATTGGAGTTGACGGTGGAATCTAAATTAGAAGGTCATAGTGTTCCTCAATTGAACAGAATTATTGGAATTCAGGTAAATGATGAATAATCATTTTTTTTTCTATGTTATTGGGTACTGCGAGCAAATGACTAATTCACAATTTTACCGTTTACTTGCGTGTGTAATTTCTAGCTGAGGAGAAGAATCAATCGTAAATTTGTGATGCCTTATTACAAAATTCGTTCGAAGCCATTTTTACCTACTCATAACCTCGCTACTTTGAAAGATGATGTTAATGAAATCATACCGAACGGTAAATTACATATTACAATATTGACAGTTTCAAGAATAGCAAGGAAAGAAGGCACTGTTTCGTGCACAGTAATAATGGGTAATTTGAAACAGCATATAATTATCTTTCAAGTTTATTTACTTTTCAGAGTTTCATTTATTTTTCTTTTGTAATTTCTCTATTCAGATAACAGTCCATGGATCGAAGACGTACAGTCCACCAATAATCAGATGTACATACTACAGATTTTTAGGAGATCCAATAAAGTAAGCCAGAAACATTGATAATGGTTTTAAATTTCAATATCTTGTTGCGAAATATGGTACAAAAATATATCTTCATTTTCAGGAAGTGAACAATAGCGATAATCGTAAATTATCTACTGGCTCTATATGGTACGACAAACATCAGGATGGTTTAAGGCAACGATTAAAATCTATGACTGTCCTAGACGAATCGTCCAATGTTGGTAAGTGAAATAATGAACGATAAGCTGTTGATTGACTACTTGAATTTTTTATCGGTGAAATGCGATTGTAGTTAAATATTTATCTTTCAATTTCTAACGTTTTCTTATCATTTTAGACGACATTTTTCGCAGAAAATCATTCGCTGATGGTGGCTCTTCTTCACATAAATTAAGTGCTGACAACATCAATCAAGTTGAAAGCGAAGAATTAAATATACAGCAAACCAAAAGACTTCCTTATTCGGAAGTAAGTTTATTTATTAACCAGCGTAACAATGGTAATCTTATCATTACTTATTATTTTTGAAAATTTACTGACGCAACATTCTATTTCTAGTTGATTACATTCAACGAACACTTCAAATTCATTATTGGATCGTCGACGAGATACATGAATATTTTAGTGTGGAATCATTCTGAAGATGGGCAATTATTTGAAAATGTAGTCGGCTACATTAGTATACCACTGAGTAATTTAATATCTCCAGGAATCGGAAAGAAACGAAGGATATTTTATTTGAAACCACCTGGTCAAGCAAGGTTTGTAAATATGTCAGTTTTTAAGCATTTCTCCTCATTAAATTTTGAGTTGAAAATTTGAATTTTTGGTTTGATCTTAGGAACCACGCGTATCAATCGCTTTCTACCCATCCCGGTTTCAATCACAATCTTTGCTTCGGAGATATCTCAATCGGAGTTAAATTTGGATCATCTCACACATTATCACCGACTTTATCATCGAATGAAAGCACTCCCGTTTCCTTATCTCCGACAAAATCTGTTAAACAGCCTCCTATTTTATTGGAAACTACGGCCAGTCTATCGGATTTAGATTCGGAATTGAATTTAACCGTGCACGAATTCGAGAAAGTTATCAATAGTAAACAAACGAAATGCGAATTTTGTCAAAAAAAGGTAAAGGAAGAAACCAGATCGGTATTATTTGCGGTGTTTGAAATTTTTCTGAATATTTTTTCTCTCCTGATACGTAGATATGGTTAAAAGAAGCTTCGCAGTGTTCGAAATGTCATTTAATCTGCCATAAGAAATGTGTAGCAAAATGCGAGAAGACCTCCGAATGTCGTATTACTACCAACGAATTGACTTCTTTAGACGATGAAGGCATCGAAGTAGCATCTCAAGCTATAAACATCAATCCCGAAATCATCACTACGGCGCCAGATAACGGGGTTATTAAAATTTTCAGAACTAGGTTTGTGCGATAAAAACATTTTCAATATTCTGATGTGATTTTTTTTTCACAGGGCCCAATCATCAGTAAAAATAAAATAAGTACGTTCTTAGCCAACGTTAAAGGTATACGAAGATCTGGATCGGCGTCCAGTTTAACTCCTCCAAGCGGTACCGATGTTTCTGCAAATCAAGCTCATAGTCTACCTCAAACACCTAATCATTCGCCGAGTCCTAGTCGAAAAGTATGAAAATATACGTCACTGGCCGCTTGTTTCGTAGAATTTTTTTTCCACGTTCTATTTCTTTTTAGTCTTCCGTTTTCGCCGAGGATATAAAATTATTCGAAGAAGAAGAAGAGGAGGATGAATTAGAGAAGGCTCTCAATTATCTGTTGAACGTACCGAAAAACGAACAGTTTTTGGAATCGGTTAAAAGTAGTGGCAGAAGATTATGCATGGACTTGTCACCGAGCAAAAGAGAAGCTCGTATTAACGAAATGGTAAATGAACTACCTATTTTTGAAACTTGCATTTTTTTGAGAAATTCACCAACTTTTCTATTTCTAGATTACGAAAATAAAAGCTGCGATAGACGTCGAAAGCGAAACTTACAAAGAATTGCAAGAAAAGAAGAAAACCAACGAAAATGATCCGGAATCAACCAGATTGATATTGTCCATTGCTAAATCCGAAGATCGATTGCAAGCTTTAACCAATTTACTATTACATTGCTGTTCTGGTCTACAAGATTCCCAAGATACTACATCACGAACACCGGTTTGAAGGGATCTATTTCTGAGAGTGTATTCTAAAGATTCTGGAATAGAGGTATTGGATTTTATTTTCTCGTTTCGAAAAATCGTCTAAAAATTCGCTGCTTGAATATTTTCACCAAAGATTATCTGAAGTATTTGTACGTTTTAAGCTGGAAAAACGAAAGATTAAAGGCTGTTGAAATTTTTATCAGAAGCAATACTTGTGCTCATCTTTACATCAGTATTTTCTCCATTATTATGGCTTGTTTTTATCGAAGTTTTATCTTGAGGGTTACCCGAATTGGAATATTTTTGAAAAATTTCCAAATTGAACGAATGTATTTTTAAACAAGTTATTTAGAATAACTCTAAAAAGTCTCATCGAGTCATTACCAAAAAGCAAAACAACGAAACGCATTTCACCATTGTTAGTTTTTGCTTGATTCCTACGTCACTAATTTTATTCAGAGTTAAACTAATTTCAATGTACGTACTGTACTTAATTACGATTATGTTTTTGTTTCTCAGTTATTTATTCTAAGTCGTTAATTTGAATGTTATGTTTTTATTCATTGAAACTGTAAAATTATAAGATATTTTAATCAATTTGACTGATAGATAGTGCTGAATAGCATGATTGTTAATTTTAAAACATATCCGAAATTCGTCTGTGAAAGTGTCTCTCTAAATTTCATCCTTGTGGCATTTATCATTTCACAATTTGATCATGAAAAGTGGAATATAATTGCGTGCGAGTAGCCTGAATAACGAAGATGTGTTTTGTATGAACAAATAATTACATAGGAAAGAAATATTTAAATGGTACAGCTGAAGTAGGTTGACTTTTAATTTTGGAAATGGAAGCGTTTTTTTTTCCAAGTACGATATTCGGTTTTGCCAAACATGATTTACTTACATTCATTATCATCAGTATTCTTCAGTGATCTTCTTGAAACCAGTTCAATTTTTTTTGTGTTTATAGAAAGTTTGCATTGAAATTTCGAAAATTATAAATAGAAAATAGTTGATCATTAAATTCTGATCTCCCGTTTACTTTATGCAAAACTATAAGGGAAGAAGATCGCTGATAGCGAATGTAAATTAATTATGTTCTAGTAAAACTGAATGTCTCATCTTGAAAAATATACCACTTTGGCACTTGCCGTTGCATTGCATCTTTAAAAAACTATCGCCATCCATTCTATGAAGTGCGCCAATTATTCGCAAAATGCAATTGCACGTCCCTCTGTAATATTGTTCCTATAATGTTTCTTCCATTTTTTTTTTTTTTTTTTTTTTTTTAAAAATTTTTTTTTTTCCTTTTTTTTTTTTTTTTTTTTTTTTTGTAAAAATGTTTTGTTTTCCTAAAAAAGCCTAATGAACACATCGGAGGATGATCACATTTTTAGTATGTATGTTATTGTAGATGTAGATAGATGCACCTACTTTTGATTTTTTATGACAACGAAAGTTACGTACCTATACTAGATTTTTTTAGCAAACTGTGTGTAAATTTTTGTTCGTAGTTAGGGAAGTTGAATTACTTAATTATTTTCTTCAAAACAATGAACTGATTTTTTTTTGAAAAAGTAACATTCCATCAATTCAGGCAGTATTACTTTCATTCTTTTTACAAAATCACGAATTATAATGTAAAAAAATGAAAAGAATTGTCGTGTTAATTAATTTATGATAAGAAACCGAAGTAAAATATCAGTCAATTAATGAATATAATAGAACAGGTTTCCTTTGACAAACCTATAAAAATTCTCTCTATCTAGAATTTTGTTTAGCTTTTTTTCAATTCACTTTTTATTATATTTTTTTTATTGTGATATATTTATAGTACCTAGCTTACTGTGATTTCAATTTCACCCGTACTCTTAGTGATAATATTAAGAACGTTTTTATTTTGTCAAGCGTTACATTATGATTGTTGGTACCTAAAATAAAAATATCGTTAGGATTAAGTATGGTTTTTGGTTGAATTTGCTGTAGTACTCGTACCATGTAGAGAATTTTGAATATCTCCTAAATAAATATATTCCTGTACACAAGTTTCATTTGATTTCATCGCGTTCTATTCTTTTCAAAAAAGATTCACGAAAACTTTAGAAATTTGAAAAACTCTTGTCGGAAGTATTTCGAATGTGAAAATATCATAATTCTTGTGTCTGCCTCATAATTTTGGCAAATATCGAGACTTTTTGTTAATTTTTGCATTTCTCGCAAAACGGAAAATTTCGTCTAAATATAGATTTAATGCGTTGTATTGCCGGTCAAAGTACGTAATAACGAATACCACTTCTTGCCAAACTTCTGACATGCTTTCTTATTCTTCCTGAACCCGTGCACGTTTTTAACAAAAACATGGACGTTTTCCAAAAAACATTAACCTCAACGATTACACGCTCATGTGTATTCTTCCTCGAATGTAGCGTCATCTAAACGTTAAGCTTATACATTATGTTCTATTTATGGTAACTCATTTCAGTTGGTTGATGAATCCCTTTCTTTGTCAGCGAATGGACAGGAACAGTAGCGAGTCGTTCACCCCTTTGATGTCTGGAAATGCTGCTAGAGAGAGATGAATTGTTGAGCTTTGTTACGCTTAAAGAGCGAAAAGAATTAACTTCTGGATTACGTGCGAATGATGAAAATAACAAAGCTTACAGATTTAAGTAGGTATTTTGTCTTTTGTTTTTATTTCATTTATTTACTATTATTTATTTTTTTTTTCAGCAAAACTGAACTTTTCATTGAAGGAAATTGAGAAAATGAAATTCTATAAATTGATTGCAATCTTCTATTTATTCTGTAGCGTTTTGCCTTTTTCCAAATTGGTAGAAAATACGGATCAACCTCCGATGACCAAAGAGGTAAATGATCTTTGAAAAATTCATCGACGTTCTGTTTGATACCAACGTTTCAGGTTTGTTGTCACGTTCAAGGATACTCTGACGAATTTTTCGTGATTCATCAATTTTCTCGATCAGTGAATAGCCCGTACAATCGATAGGTACATTTAGAGGTGAATATGTACGACCAGATGTTGAAAAAAATTACACAACATCTCACACGCAGGAAACGCTAAAATAGTATCGCGTATAAATCAAAAACGACACCGGAAAATTTAGCTGCGTAGTAATTACGACTAACCAGACGAATCGAATTATCTGGCCATGGTTAAACAATATATGACCAAAAATGACATCAAGAAAAGAAAACTGATAAATTAATATACCAAAATAATGGAAATTTCTCATCTATTCCCGAGATAGAACTATACCGTAGCTAGGTACTTGAAAATTACCACAAGCCTACACGGTTTTCATACGAGTACGTCGTGTTACGTTCAAATAATTCAAAACGCAGTACGACGTAATTCATCGAATTTCTTCGCAGTTAATTGAATTGCGTCGTTATAGTGGATTTGGCGAGCAAGAAAAAAAGGTGGTAGGTACGTTGTGCGAAGATTCTGAGGGATAAAAATTGCGTGCGGTGTTGCTTCGCTGAAATTATGGTGACTTTCAAGCCCTTTTTCTTTATGTTTCCCCATGACCTCGATCTATTCCGTAACATTGACTACCTAGAGTGCCCAACGCAGGCGCGCTGTCTCTTTTACGCGTCTTTCTTTCGGCCCGAGTGCCCGGTAGTAGGGACAATATACAGCTGATTATATAAACAATAACACCGTTTCGCAACGTTTTATTCAACTGGTGTTTTCAATCGAGATCAGAGATTTCGCGAACGTTAGCTCTGGTTTGATTACCTTTATTATTATTTTTTTTTACGATACGTTTTTCATAACAATACATATCCGTTTACGTTCATTTACCTATACTTGAGTTTTGCGAGATAAAAATGAGACCTCCTTCGGAATTTGGTGCCGATATTACGAATCAGGCGAATAATGAAGCCACCGTACCGCCAGCGATGATGATATGCACTCGATTAGCGGGTAGGGCTATTATTCGTGTGGTTGGAAGATGTAACGATGCGCAGGAAAATTGCAATCTCGGTGAGGATTTTGAATTTTATTCGAAAAAGCTATACATTTATAAGCGCAATGTAAAGTGTGTTTTGTGTTATCGATTTTTGCATGTTACAATATTAATTGCTTGATGCTTACGTTTGTAAATGGTCGGAGGAGGAGTGTTTAATTCAGGGTACAGCTGGTTGTACACGGCTTCGTTTTTAGCACAGTGACACTATCGAAATATTTTAACCACGGATTTGAAGTGGTTCAATTTTAACACGAGCGAAATCATATGGTGACAAAGTTAGCTAAGTGGGTGATACCTGGAAACATATATAGATGAGTGAAAAAGATGCTAAAATGTTGTTTTGATTCATTAATAAAAGTCAGACAAAAAAATCTAACAATTTTTCATTCATATGGGACATGAAAGTGTTCAAGTAGGTATCTGATAAACTTGATATTTTTCAACTCATTGTGTAAACTTTAGAAAATTTGCGTCGCATTATTGTTCAAGCAATCTGTAGTGATATAGGTACGTAGGCAGGTGCAAGTGCAGTATACTAACATACTGTTCAATATTGTATTGTTTTACTATTACAATTATCTTACAATTTCCGAATGAAAAATTGAAAATGACGCTGTTGATAAAACAGAAGTACATACGTAACAAAAGCAATCCTCATTGATGACTCGTTGGTATCTTCGTTGCACGAAATGACATGTTATCGCATGACAAACACGTGTTTTCGTATACCTACTGCTACTACAAAGCTAAATGTATCTATTATGTTTGCTTTGAAAAATTGAAACCAGTTCAGTGACAGAAACATTTTTAGAAGTGGTATTGATGGTGATCAGAAAAATGAAAATCGAGCTTCATTACACTTACTTTTCAGCAAGGGCGTAGCCAGTGGGTGGACCGGGGGCTAGCCCCCCCCCCAGAAAATCGCTCGCCCCCAACTGCCCCCCCCCCTAAAAAATGGAAAGAAATTCGTAATTGTATGGAATAAGAAAAATTCCTTCGCAGAATAAGCCCTTTTGAATTCTGTTTCTAACCAAAAAATCTTTAACTCGTTGAATTTCAGTCTTTGTAGGGTAGTCGAGCTAGTTGTCATCTATTCTCTTTCCCC
>FIZT01029400.1:0-14985 GCA_900065295.1 Paracoccus marginatus | reverse complement strand
GAGAAAAAAATTTTCATCGATTTTTTTCAATTTTCAGGGGTTCTAAAAATTGATTCAAAAAAGTCAAAATTTGGCAATTTCGAGATTTTTCATGATTACGCGGTGAAAAAAATTTCCTCATGAATCAAAACTATTCCATCCATCTTATTTTCACTCCATATCTACTAAAATAGCCTTAAATATTTTTTTACCACTCAAGGGGTCCCCAAACAGCCTTGGAATCCGCAAAATCGATGACATTTTTTTCTCTACCCTTTTGGGGCCCCAATAAGACTTATTGCATAAGAAATGCAAAAATAAAATTCAATTTTTTTTTACCATTTTTTTGAAAATTTGAATCTTTGAAATAAAATGGGGGGGGGGGGGTTATAAAATTTAGTCAGGGGCCTGAAATTTTTACCACGTTATTTTGACGGCATTTGAGAACTTTTTTTTACTCCCCCTCCCCAATTTTCCAAAAAAAAGTCGAAAATCAGGTCACCCTAGTATTTACTCTCCTACTCCATCGAAATTGGAAATTCGTGTAGGTAGTAAAAATTTAATTTCTGAAACTTCAGGAAAAACAGTCGCAAAAGATTTTTTTACCCCTTTTTCACCCTTAAACGGGTCAATTTTGGTCAAATAAAAATTTTGATGCCAAATTCAGATTCTGCAGGTCAAATCACCCACATCTAGACCATCTAGACACTTTTCGCGATAATTTTAGTAAAACTTGAAAAATTCGATTTTCCCCCACATTTTCATGGGAAAATGGTTTAAAAATCAAAAAATTTTCAAGTTTTTCCAAAATAATCGTGAAAAGTGCCCACATAGAGTTAATTTGACCCGCAGATACCGATTCTGGAATTGGAATTCCGATTCGACCAATATTTACCCTCCTGCCCTGTCGAAACTGGAAATTCTTGGGGTGAAAATTTAATTTCGGAAACTTTAGGCAAAACAGTCGCAAAAAAGATGTAGAATGGCGTAAATTAACTCGCTGAACACGATTCTGGAATTGTTTTTTTTTCGGCGATGATGTTTACTTCCAAAAATCGTATATCCAAAGTTTTTATCCACAATTTTGGAAGCAAACATCGTGTAGAGCATCAAATGATACATCTGTGGTTTGTATTACGAGTATGTTCTTCGATGCTCCAAAGTATTTCGAATTTTATTGGGAATTTTTTTCAATTTTCAACCAATAGAATGGCGTAGAATTTGAGAAATGAAAATTCTGAACAGCCATAAAACAGCATAGAAGTTTCAAAAAAAAAAAAATTCGCATGGTCATTTAAAATATTCAAAATCGAGTTCAAGATTTTAGCAAGGAAAAAAAAAATTGAAAAATTTACAACACCCAATGTGCCAAGTTCTGAGAAAAGTCAGAAGAAAGCTCGCAGAGATTGCATTTTAAATTAATAATTTTGAATAACAAACTGAAATTTCTACCTTTTTATTAGGATTATTGCATTTTTATTTCCTATGTTATCTAATCCAAGTACGTATAAGTATAGGCTAAAAAGTTGTTTTGAATAATACATATGTATTTTTTATGTTCATGAAAATTTTGTTCATCGTTCACATCATTCTCTATACGGGTTTAACCTTTGAATTACTTCATTCTCAAACATGAAAATGAGATCTTCCACGCTTACACATGGGCAATTTCGCACTGCCAACGATGGAACGACGCGCGTCGCGAAAAAGTCATCAACCAGTTCTGCATTAACGGTTTTCGTCTCCAAACCAGTTGATGAGTGCGCTAGGCTCGTACCGCGAACTCGATTAGTATAGACCCGATCCAGTATTGATTTCAAAAATACACACTTCCGATGGTCATTTCAAAACAAACATACGATACGCTGGTCGCATAAAATCTATAGGTACGTTACCTGAAAGTGAATAATCATTATGCCGGCTCTCCGAGTCTCGTATAAGGAATGCTCCGTGATCATTTTCTGGCAATAAGAGCTTCTTTTCGGCTTCGATACGCTTTATTTTACCGAAATACCATCTGAAATGCAAAACAATACCGGTGACATTAGACTAAGAGCAGATACTTCCAAGGCTCATCATTTAACGCTACACATATCGGTGCCATGCGCGATTCGGAGGTAGATATTCGTTTCGTTCGATTACATAATCACTCTTTTGACATAATAACGATGCACACTGCATAGGAGATCGTCTATAATACATACTACGTGCACGATATGGCAACACCGCCAGGCTCGAGTATGCATCGTGCCTGCGTTTCCAGTTATATCAGAAACTTCCTGCGCTCGCGAGGCAGGGCCGGAGAATCGAAATCGAGGTAAAATACCCTTTTAAATTCATCTATCCTAATCAACTTTAATTAATAATCGCCGCGTTGTACACGAACCCGACCTCCGTTTTCGACTCACCGCTCAAGTCAGCTGCTTATTCGGCAACATTCCTAACCAGCAATGCAGTCCTCTAGGCCAGATTACAGGTCTTTCGTACGTATATTCGAATGACGATGCCCAGTACTGCCCAACGTACTACAGATGCATTTTTTTTTTCAAGCCTCGAACACACGCAAGCGTAAAAGGAACCCCTTTCGTGCAAGTACATGGTGCGATGGGAATCTCACAATCTGTCGCACGTATATCGTAATGCTATGCTGGAGAGAATGGATTGTGTAAACAACACCGCTGCTGATGTAGAGTGTGTTTAAGCAATTATGAATTGTCGCCTTATCGCCCTAGTTATTGCAGTGAACATAGAGAGCTGCTCATTTACATGTGAAATTATTGTAAACATTGTCGCAGCGAGGATAGCCATGCGAACGCGATCGTTATACCTGCAGTATACAGAGTGTTCCTAAACTTTTGAAATATGTAGGTAGGTCGAATGCACATTTGAAAAATCAATATTTTTCACCCAAAAAATCTATCTACCTTTCTTTTGATTTGTTTGGAAAATTATTCAATTTTTTCCCACATTTTCAGATATTATGAAACTCAGCATATTCAAGACAGTCGAACACCATCATCATCGATCACCGACCCGAAGATGAGAACCAGGACACCCTGTAACCGAGAGAGAAGCACACACGACGCGTGACAATGTTATACAGATACCTACAGTCCTACACCTTACGTACCTACCACAGATCTACACGTACTTATTACGAGCACAATTCGATACTTTAAATATTATAATACACCACTTTGCGGTTTATCGCGTTTCATAACCGATAACGAGTACATCTCGCGTTCATGATACGTGAACATTGCGCATTAACGCAGAAATAACCTATCGTGGTACTTTTATAATAACGTATTAGACAGATACTCGTATTCTAATCTATAAATAATGCAATGCAAAAGCATCAGGTAATATGCAAATTAATTACCGAGCGATTCAATTGTTCGCGAGATGCATAAATTTCGAATTTATTCGGATGAAATTGAACCTAGTTTTGACGATCGTTAGGTAATAGGAGCGAGAAGGAAAAATGATTAGGGAGGAGGGTGGGGGTTGAGGGTGATTCTCAAAAATCGAATTTATAGTGGGGGTATTTTTTTTCCACAATAATGTGCAAGAATTGGCATTCGTTCGAAATTCGCCCATAATTCGAGCGAAACTGGTTCTGTTCTCGCTCAGAATTTGAACGAAAATCGAGCGAAAGTTGTTTTGTGGTTACTCAGAGAATTCACTAATAATTCGAGCGAAAGTCATTTTGTGTTCGCTCAAAATTCGATCAGAATTTGAGCGAAAACCGAGCGAATGTTGTTTGTTGTTCGCTCAGTTTCGCTCGGTTTTTGCTCGAATCCTGAGCGAAAATGAAACAGCTTCGCTCGGTTTCGCTCAAATTCTGAGCGAGCACAAAATGACTTTCGCTCGTTTTTCGCTTGAATTATGAGCGAATTCTGGGCGACCACAAGACAACTTTCGCTCGAATTTCGCTCATACTCTGAGCAAAATCTGCGCGAAAATAAAACAGCTTTCGCTCAAATCCTGAGCGAATTCTGAGCGAAAACCGAGCGAAAGAGGTTATATTTTCGCTTGAATTATGAGCGAATTCTGAGCGACCACAAGACAACTTCCGCTCGAATTTCACTCATACTCTGAGCAAAATCTGCGCGAAAATAAAACAGCTTTCGCTCAAATCCTGAGCGAATTCTGAGCGAAAACCGAGCGAAAGAGGTTATTTTTTCGCTCGAACTATGAGCGAATTTTGAGTGAACTATGAGCGAATTTTGAGCGAACTATGAGCGAAAACAGAACAATTTTCGATCGATTTTTGCTCAAATTCTGAGCGAATTCTGAGCGAACACAAACCAACTTTCGCTCAGTTTTCGCTCGAATTCTGAGGGAAACCAGAACAACTTTCGCTCAGTTTTCGCTCAAATTCTGAGCGAATTTTGAGCAAGCACAAAATGACTTTCACTAGATTTTTCCTCAAATCCTGAGCAAATTCTGAGCAAAAACAGAACAACTTTCGCTCGGTTTTCGTTCGAATTCTGAGCGAATCTCGAGCAAAAATAAAACAGTTTCGCCCGGTTTTCGCTTAAATTCTGAGCGAATTTTGAGCAAGCACAAAATGACTTTCACTTGGTTTTTCCTCAAATTTTGAGCGAATTCTGAGCGAAAACAGAACCACTTTCGCTCAGTTTTCGTTCGAATTCTGAGCGAATCTCGAGCAAAAATAAAACAGTTTCGCCCGGTTTTCGCTTAAATTCTGAGCGAATTTCGAGCAAGCACAAAATGACTTTCACTTGGTTTTTCCTCAAATTCTGAGCAAATTTTGAGCCAAAAGAGAACAACTTTCGCTCGGTTTTCGCTTAAATTCTGAGCAAATTTTGAGCAAGCACAAAATGACTTTCGCTTGGTTTCTCCTCAAATTCTGAGCAAATTTTGAGCCAAAACAGAACAACTTTCGCTCGGTTTTCGCTCAAATTCTGAGCGAATTTTAAATAAGCACAAAATGACTTTTGCTCGGCTTTTCCTCAATTCCTCAGCAAATTTTGAGCAAATTCTGAGAGAAAACAAAATGACTTTCGCTCGTTTTCCACTCCGAATTAAAGCGAAAACCGGGCCAACGTTGTTCTGTTTTCAACCAGAATTCGCTCAAACTTGGGGCGAAAAGCGAGTGAACATTGTTTTGTTTTTACTCAAAATTTCGCTCAGAATTTAAATGGCAACCGAGTGAAAGTTGTTTTGTGTTCGCTCAGAATTCAAGCGAAACCCGAGCGAAAGTCCTTCCTTTTTTGATCAGAATTTGAGCGAAAACCGAGCGAAATTCATTTTCGATACGAAAATCAATACCTACATCGATTTGTGTTTGAAATTTGTCCCCATTATCATTTGTAAAAACGCTCAGCTCCAACTACATGGCAGCTTACGGACACGTTCATTTAGATTTTGGCTCATCTCCAGCATTTTCCACAAATTTTTCAACCACCCTGTGGCCTGTAATACCGATCATTATTTCCAGCTATTTTTCCGTCATAATTACACGGTTTCAGTTCACACCCTCATTCAAACGAACAAAACCACCTCAACAATGGGACAAGAAAAAAACAATCAAAAAATATTCAAACGCGAATTTTTTCCAGCCCCAATTCTGAATTCAAAAAACAATAATCCTTCGTTACAGCACCAGCCAGCTCGGGTACATAATACGTACATTATACGTATACACGAAAAAATATATGTATACCTACGAGAACGGTGAAAAAAATCCAAGTTTTATATTTAAAGCCAACCACAAAAGAAAGTATACCCATTGAACGTCTCGAATTGTGTCAACACGTAAAATACACAACAAGCGCACCATAGATCGGGCGCAGCGGCTTATTTCAAAACCGCGTACAATTGAAACACTCGTCGGGACGAAACGAGCGTTATTTTTACCCGAATAGCCGAACATTTCCAAAGTAAACAAAGTACAGAAACTGATTCTTCACACCGAGGCTTATTTCTACACACTCTAAACGCTGATATATAAACAAAACCTCGAGCATCAGTTTTTCTCAATCTTCTCGTAACCCACCGAGCATTGCTCTCTCGTAATGTGACTATGAAAAGTAGAAAAAAAATTTCGACAAGCGGTGTCGACTCCCTCTGAAGTTATGACCCACTGATTATACTAAAACCCAGCATCATAGGTGTATGTAGTCGAGCCTATATGGTACGTATATGCGGCGCGAAGACTACGACAAGACATACGCCAGCACTGACGGGAGACGGAGGCGATACCCTGTCGAGGCGATATGTAAATCATACGGCGCTCTTATTTGGCTCGATTACGACGATTTGATGACGATTACGACCGACTCTGGGAAAATCTATCGAGACTGTCTGGACAAAAGATTGAGAAAAAAATACCCATAGGTTTGCGCGTTCGCGTTCGGTGCACATATCTCTACGTATAGTAGACGACGACGACGACGACGATGAGGTGATGTACGCTCGCTGGTACGTGTGTAGCTCTTTCTCTCTGTCTTTCTTTCTGTTTCGATATCTACAATGAAGCCATCCAACGATATTATGTACGTATATGTACGCGAGGGCAATGACACGGTTAACGCATCGGCAGCAGTCTCCTCCCTACGTCTTCGATCGATCCTAAGGTATATGCCATCGATTCATTAATTCTAGTCAGCCCGTAAGAGAATAACTTTTACTCGACGGTCTCGTAACGTTATGATTTTTTTTTGTACTCGCGTTTTGGCTTTGGTATAGCGTCGACATGCCGCCCATCTTCCGCTTCTACCCTCCGGTCGCGGCGAATCGATTCGATAGAAGACGTGGCTGTGCTCGAGCCTCGACGATTTACGTCAACGGAGAATACCTTGTGTCAGGTGAGTGGACACTGGACAGTGGACGCGCTGTTTGTGGCCATTTTCACGTACGAGGAACGTGGGAGTCATTTCATTTTTTTCGGTATATTTTTGGAAGAGGAAGAAAAGGCGTGAGAAATTGCATAACATCGTCAGAACAGCGTAGAGCATTCGTCACTCTCTTCCTCTTCCACCTCCCTCCATCAAATCGTCAATTTTTTCCCTGAAAAAGTCTTTCAAACGCTACAAAATCCTTTGAAAGAAATTTCAATATTTGAAGACGCGGGGAGGGGAAAGATAAAATGGCACGTGGAAATTTGTTTTCAATTTACAATTCCTAATTTCATTCACAAATTGAAAAAATATCCTAAATACAACCACATCAGGCGAAAAAATTGGGGGAAATATTCACACGGTGATTCTAAAAATTTTCAAAAATTTCCAGCGCTGAAAGAATCGGATTGATCTATCTCCCCAATTCCCTATCCTTTTATGCTGGAGAAAGAGCTTTTTAAAATTAAATTAGAAATAATTTCTTCAGATTAAATTTGTCATTTTCGAATGAAAATATTCAAATAATTCGTCTTTCTTAATCATCGCATCAATATATACGACCTCCTAGCGGGGAAAAGGTGAAGGAAACCTCCGACAAGCGATTAAATCGAGCACACTAATGAAGAATCACATAAACAGACGAGATAATTAACCGAACTTCTGCAGGAATAAGTTCCTCATGCTTCAAGGGAAGTTCACGTTGAGGTAATTAGCACTCGTACGCCATCAAAGACATCCCTTTGATGGTATAATGGAGAAATTCGACCAAAAAAAGAGATATTCGCATTAATGGATCATCCTATACGCGTATCTAACCATGACCTCGGCCAAAAACAATATACACGATGCTTCTAACCCGATGGGCGTTCGAACACCTCGTCCTATTCTATGTACATACATAATTCCATTCTCGACGCGATCTCCTCAAGGGTCAACCGAGCGAGGCGACAGCTACACGTTGGGATTTGCCGAGCGGAGCGCGATCACTTCGCATGTACGTACAAGGTTGTCTACAAGTCGAAGTCGAGCTCGAAATGCACCGTTATGCTATATGCTGAAGCCTTTCGATACGGTGAAAGTACCTGTGTAGATGCACATGCAGCGCCATTTTGGCAAAGGTTGGTTGGTTGGTCGGCTGCAGATGAATTAGTAGGTCATATTACAGCATTGGTTGTTGGCAGAGTCGCATCGGGGCATCGGGGGTATAGTCTAAAACGTCGCCGGCTCGGTGGCCGTATACGGTCATAAAAAAAATCGCCGCAAAGCTGACACAGACGAGAGTTACGGAAACTGGGTATACTGCTGCGGAGACGCGATCGTAATATTGGCCAAAGCTGTGGCAGTCAAGCCGATAGGTCGGTATAAAAATAAATCGTCGAACCTATTTCCGTTCGGTTGCGTATCGCAGTCGCCGATCGCAACCAGAATACCGCATCGTAAGGTATGCTCGGCTGTCGCTGGTATAATCTGCTAATAACGAAGACGCCGTGCGCCGCTTCATACATAATCGATACACACCGAAGCGAAATAGGAAAAAAATGAAGAAAAAAACTGGTTACACCGATTACAGGTCACATATATGCAATCCAGAACGTCGAACAATGCACATAAGACCACTGGCTATCGCTTCCGTTAACACACAATTTAACTATCGCTGCCTCTTCTCTGCATCTCCGGGTCAAAGTTCACCTCAGACTATATTTTTAGCTACGTCAACTTACGCGAACATCGTCGGTTTCATCGGGCAGGCAGCCTTGGCTCAACATCGGTTAATTACTGATTTTTACAACGTACGGGTATAGGGTACCGTTCGAGTCACCGCGATGGTAGCACAGACGCACGTATGGGTATTTGTATTGTGGAAATCACCGTAATACGAGCTCGAAAAAAATATACCAAATTTGCAATATTTTATTCTCATTCAGCCGTTGCTCGCTTACAGATCGTAAACAATCGATGATGAAATTTTCGCCGATCGTTGTACCGTATATACGCGAGAAGAAGAAAAAATAAACATACGAATGCTCCCCTTCACCACCCTCTCCTGGCCACTGCATAGCGATCGTTTGCGAAACACAAATCTTCGATTGTAAGCGATTTTCATCTGCGGTATGCCATTCGTATATACGTATATTCTTACGTACTCGTATACATGTAGTCTTGAAGCCGCACACGAACTTATAACGTATGCATATTTAATTGTACGAGCGTAAAAAGAAAGACATATACGCAGGAAAATATCCAGAGCATAATTAAGCCACCTGTGCGCGTGATAAACGATCGCTACAATGAGCGCACATTCCATCGTGCATATATTTACGAGTTTCTACGCAATAAATATCCGTTCATATAATATTGTAGTCGCCGTCGTAAAATAAAATCTCCATCGAGATATTCCTTTAGCTGAAATTGTCCACTCGTTTAGTTTACCAAGTTATTCAAGTGTCTTGGAAATACGTGCAAGCTGTGCCAAGGCAGAAGGAAAATTAACTCCTTCTAGTTTCTACAACCAGTTTCGTTATGATTACTTGGAGCCGTTCGAAATTGTCAATGTATTGAAAAAATTTACATCAGAAAACAGTAACTAATGGTATTTCTCAAAATGAATGAGAAAATTCGTAATTCATATACAGGGTGTCCAAAAAATTGCAATACAAAAATTTACAAATTGAAGCCAAAATCTTACGACATGAATTGAAGAACTTTCAAAGCTCCTTGATTCTCATTTTTTTTCATTTTGAAATATTTTATAACTTGCCTGAAACCGGTTCAGTAATTATCGAACCGGTTTCCTAAATTTCAAAATTTCGATAAGCCACCGGGTGACATTTCTTAATGCAAAAAAGCTTCATTTAGACGTTTGAAAATAATCTAGTAACCATCAACCAGTTTTTGACGACTTTTTGGAAACCGGTTTGAAGTTACGGAATTGGTTTTCAAAAATCCTGCGATTATATGGATACCAAGAATAATATTTTTCAAAGAATTGAAAACGTATTTGAAAATTATTGAAACCGGTTCAATATTTCCCAACCAGTTTTTGAAAGCTTTGCGGGGCTTAAAATTTGTTTTCAAATGAGTGAATTATTTTTAATGCATGAGTTTTTTGACTTCGTAAACTGGATTCATATTTTTGGAACTGGTTCAGTGAGATTTCAACCAGTAACCATAAGCTTGAAAAGGTTTGAGAAACCAGTTCAAAAATACTGAACCGGTTTTCAAAATTTAAAAAATTTTGCGAGTCAAGAAGTGGTAATTTTTCATGGCCAAAAGTACTGTCCAGTCTTCTGAAACCAGTCTGGAACTTCTCAACCAGTTTCAGGGAGTTGTTGGCAACCGGTTCAAAGTCACTGAATCGGTTTACAAAATCCTGGAATTTCATTTAGCCAGCGAATTATATTTTCCGAAGCAACAGAAACATGGTTCAAAAGCTCTGAAACCAGTTCAATATTTTCCAACCAGTTTTGGGGAGCTTTGCAGGAAACCGGTTTAAAAATTTCGAAACATGATTATGAAATTGTGAATACTTATCGTGATAATAGGGAGATTTTTCTGGCAAGGAAAACAAAACTCAGATTTTTGGAACTGGTTCAATTGGTTTTCAACCAGTTTATATAAATTTGAAAAGTAAAAAACGACCAGTTCAGAATTTTTGAACCAGTTTTGAAAAATTATTTTCTTGGATTAATCGATGTAAAATTAAACGAATTAGCGAGAAAATCAAATTTTTTCATAGGAAACCAGTTTGGGGCTTCGAAACCGGTTTCCAAAATTATCCAAGAAATCGAGATACGAAAAAAAGTTTCAAATAAAAGTTGAAGAACATGAAAAGCAGAACACTTTTTGCCTGAGAATTTTTTTACCCTCTCGAAATGAAAATGAGTTGATGATCATAACTCTACTACATTTCTAGATGGGGAAAAATTTTCGGACAAAAAGTGGTCAGTTTCTCCCCCCTTACAACTTTTGTTTGAAGCTTTTTCAATTTTTCAATTTTCTTCACTCGATTTGCCTACTTTTTGTCCAGCTTACAATCTACTCCTTGCACATTTTCTGATACCTCGATCGTAAAAAACTTTCACTATCTTTTCTCGGTAAATTTTACGTTTCGACATTTTCAATTTTAGTGACGTCCTAATTCGTACGAACGTACTATCCCTTTCTCCATCCCCTCCCCCTCACAAAAAATTTATAGCATTCTGTGACGCGTGAAGCAGGCGCTTTTGTACGTCATCGTCATTACATTATCACTTCAGATAAGAAAATTACACGCGTACATATTACGTACAGTACAACAAAAAAAGAAATTACAACCGATCGACGAATTCCTCGCGACAGAAGACGATAAGATAAAGTAAATAGTACAAGAGCTCCGCGAATAATTACGCGAAAAAACATAGCATAAAAATTATTAGAAATTTTGACGAAGCTTTTCAAAAATACTGCAATTTACAGGGAAATACTGTACTTTCGTTCCGAATACTGCTGTTGTATGACGTCATCAATTCATATCAGCCCAAATAGACATACTCAGAAACGTACGTGCGATGGATTGATCACCGCTGATAATACGTCTGTTTGTTTTCATTCAACACTCGAGTGTGAATTCGAAGACACCCTGTTCGTGTACACGTTTCTCATAATTTTCAGAATCAATTATTCAAATTAGACGATCGCAACTGGGAAAATACGCGTCGATTTACATACGTAAGTAATTAAAGTATACTCCACTAAAGCTACACGAATCATACATGAAAAGGGAGGCCAAACCCTGCTGGCGGATTGGCTCGTCCCGTAACAAAATTTCCGAATTGATTTCAAATCGAAAAACAATTAAATCGTTAAAAAATCGCACGCCCTACGAGGGTCTTGCATCAGCTCAGCGCATGCCTTCCCACCTCGCGAAGACCGGATCAGGAAACGTTTGATTCTTCACTCGAACATCGTTCAAAAATCAACCCGCCTCGAGGTACGGATCGTTTACCGGACCGTATTATTTTCTCATCCGACTCTCCACGCCGATCAAATCGAACGGTCAAGTTTGAAGAAATATGTACGCGCGGTAGCAGTGTCCGAGGACGAGTAATTCGGCAGCGTAAGTACATGTCCAGGCTTTAAATTCGGAACGGATATGTCGAAATATTTGACCGTCAGTCAGACATTCGTACGCTGCGATATGTCAAACCTTGAGTCATTATATGTGTTACGTGATTAATACAAATTTTCTCAGGTATTATGTCTTCTTCACCCTTTATTCTTTCAATTTGTCCCCAATAATTCGGGACCCGAATGCTTGCTATACAAGAGTACAAGTGCATACGAGTAATCTGTGGCATACGACTCGAGATAGCGGCAGATGAAAACTATACGAAACGTGTGCGAGATTAGATTGGAAAACCAGTTGTATATGGTGAGAGAATTTTCCATGCTTTATGACCGGAGCAATGAGACAAACCTATTAAATTAACTGGTTCGCTAAAATTGGTGTAAGTAGATAAGAGGGGGAATCTTATGTTTGGCATCGTACCGGGCATAATCTCGTGTTCGCATAAATTAGCATATATTACCGCTAAAAATCTCTTTACGAATTCGACCTATCGTCCTAAAACTTTTAACTAGAAATATCTACATTTTTTTTTTCAAATATAGTTGGAAAAAATTCGTACATAAACAAAGAACGCGTAACAAACGCTGGAAAGTGGACATACCTACTCAAACCGGAAACACATTTAGGTACGGATTCCCTCCTTAAATTACGCTTATTTCTGGCCCACGCTTCCCTCTGTCTTTGGATCTGTTTCTCTAGCCGTTTCGAGTCGTGGTACCTTTGCAGTAGCTTGAGCCAGTTGGGCGTCTCTTGCGGTACGTATTGTTTCTTATCACACACCGGCGTCGTCTTCGGGCTGGCCGTCGTATTGGCCAGGTCGATTTCTTTTTTAACGGTTCGCTCGTCTAAGGTGCTGGCCACCGATATCGAGGAAACGCGACGATTGCGATGACGATAATTTCTAATCTGGTCTTGGTCGTTATCACCGGATTCGACAATAGGTTGCGAGTCCGCGGCCGCGACCGCGTCCAGTCGCGCCAAACACAGGTGTCGCGCACTTTCTACCTCTTCCGTACACGAAGACGACGAACATGACGATTCTTCTTCCGCAATGTACTTAATATTCTCGAAATTATTTAAAACGCTGTGCAAACTGTTCGTAGCCAGGTTGAAAGTTACAGCCGAGGATGTATCCGAGAGGCATTCCTCTTCGTCTATCCTCAATATGGTCGTCGTAGTCGAGGTATCATTTTCGGCACCCTCAGAAGGCAGCGCCGATGTATTCTGTAGAGTATCTAGCACCCCCAACGACGATCCGGCTCTCAATACTAGTTGATTCGTGGCCAGCAATCGGACCAATTCGGCTACCGATTCCCAATGCGCTTTGGTCACCGTACCCGATAATTTAACCGCGTCTAAGCGAAACGGTATCCACGTATCGTTCGTAACGCACCACACTAACGCCCCGGAGACGCCCATGATTATTTTTCAAACTCGCACTATCGATCACTTTTCTTTTAGAAATACTCTAGACCGAATTTAAACACCGCACAATTCACACTAAAACAAACCCATAATACGTATTAGTTTCGAGCCGTTCGTCTCATCGGAGACGGTTCAAGATGCCGAAAAAAGCTACGTCTATAATAAAGGACGTTGGTGAAAAAAAAAAAAAATTTAAAGGTTGTTCATTTTAGGAACCACATCACGTTCGAAATTTTTCACCATTTATACGTTTACGTAGGCAATATGTCACCTAAACCGCGTTATTCGTATAATACAGCATCGATTCGGAGAGTTCGAGTTGTTCGCGAACCTATTAGCTTATGGCACCGTGGTCGGTCGAGTAGTTCGAGATAGACGCGAACGTGTCTATAACACGGTAGATCGCTAACTAATTTCATCGTCTCTAAGGTATACACACGATGCACGATGTATACGCGTCGTGTTAACGACCAGACCACAAGAAGATTCATCTTGCAGCTCTCTCTCTCTTTTTCTATCTTGCTGCGGCCGCGTACGGCCGAGTCTCTTTTTCCTTCTCTTCTCGCGGAGCAACATCTTCGGCGAAGAGCGTTTGTCGTAAATTCCCTTTCGAACCAGATTAAGCGTTTCGAACCACTGGGGGGTTTGGCTATAGCTTTGGCGAGCTGCTGAGAATATAGCGCTGAGGTGATACCCAGGATGGAGCTGGAGATGATGAGGAAGTTTGAAAAATGAGCGAGGGGGTGATTTTTGTTGGAAGATGCGATGTTTTGAATTGATCAATAATTAATTGAAGATGAAAAAATTACGTAAAAATAAATAAAATTAATGAAATTAACACAGAAGAAATTGAAGAAAAAAATACTCGATTTTTCGAGGTAAAAAAATTAATCGAATCATCAAAATATACCCGCATGATTTTTTTTCTAATAAAAAAAATCCAAGAATTTGACACAATTTCTTGAAATCACAACAATTATTTGATATCAATTATCAATTCGAAAAATTTTCAATTAAAAAAAAAAATGGCAAAACTCATCAAAAATCAAAAATTATTTGATTCAACAAAATAAAAAAATGTTGAAAAAATTATGAAATTATTGAACTCGAAAAATGCATCGGCTCATCAAAATTGATAAATTATTACAGGGTGTCCAACAAAATTTGTCGACCAAAATGTATGACTTTTGGTATGATTTTTTGCACAACTTTTTCGACATCCCCCCCCCCCGAAAAAATTGCCAAAAACATTGAAAAATATAATTTTTTCAACAAAAAATTGCTAGAGCTTCAAATTTAAATTTCCATCACGAAAACCTACCATTATCCCAAAATAGTTTCATCACTAGACTTGAAAAATTCCCCCAGACCCCCTGAGATGGATATCAAAATGCAGAATTTTTTAAATTTCAGCCACCTAATTCCACTGAAATGTCAATTTGACTGACAGAGTGAGTAAAAGGAGCAAAATGACGACTAAAAATCCAAAATAAATGCCATACACTCTTCCAACTTTGAAAAAGGGAAGAGATCACTTGAATTTTTGATTTTTTTGCTGGACCTTTTGCTTACTTTTCAGGCCGAAAGTGAGCAAAAATTATAGAA
>FIZT01029389.1:0-12260 GCA_900065295.1 Paracoccus marginatus | reverse complement strand
CGAAAATGTTGATTTTGGGGGTAAGGGTCACTCAAAATGGCCGCCATTTTGTAAGTAAGACCACCTTTTTTTAAGGACAACCGCTAGAAATGTTCCCCAGGATGCCCCCTTCAAGAAAAAAAAAAGTTCCGGAGGATCGGCAGGGGGTGCAGGACTTCTCTATGCTGGCTCCCCAACTACTAATGTTCAACGTTGAATTTTTTTCCTTTTCAAAAAATATGTATTATTCCACCTCTCGAAAGCAATTTTTTTTCATCGAGTGCTCCTCATAATCACTTCCCTCAAGTTTTCCTCCACAGAGCCGTGCAGAGAGGATCGGGGCCCGGAGGGAAAAACGGGCGAGCAAAAAAAAAAACCTCAATTTATCACGTTACTCGTATAATGCATAATGTATGCAGAATTTTTCAAAATTTTCAAGTTTATAGGGCGTTTTTTTCAAAAATTCTCAAAATTTTGTCGTTTAGGCCCTTACGGGCACTCAAAAAAATCAGGGGTCGGGGGAAACCCTCTCCCCCCTCTGCACAGGCCTGTCCCTCCAATCCAACAGATCATCACTAATACAATAATTTCAAATATCATTTACCAGTTTAACTCTAGATATTTTCCCACAAGTTGGACGGATTAGTAGGTACGAATAACTACCACCACCGACACACGAAAAATCAAAACGATTGAAAATTCATCAACTTTCCACATATTACGCGGCTCAACTTCGATTTTAAATTTAATCAAGTGATTGGTACCTATACAAAAGAATAAAGAAACCTGACAATGAATGACGTAAATTCGATCTCTACACTGTGACAAAAATTGGGCCTACCACACTAAATGAATTTGCACGCCATGCGAAATAGCAATAGCTAAGCGAAAAAAACTGCCAAGTTTGTACACGACAAATAGCAATATTTTCAGTTGAAAGAAGTAGCGAATAGGCTGTTCAACAAACCAGTTACATCAGTATAATTTTTCCTGCTTACGCCCGTTGTAAAAAGTTAATTTCGATTTGATCAGTTTCAACTAGGTACTTCGTTGCCAAACGCAGAAGCTTGTCGAACGGAAAACATGATTCAAATTGGACTCATACTTTTTTCCTACACGCCAATGTTTTTTTCTTCTTTCGCACGATCGTTTTACTAGAAATATTTGCCGACACTATGTCGTCGTCCACGTGAGACTAACTTTAAGGCTCGTCCAACCATTACTACATTAGGCACATGACAAAACACAACAGTAGTAGTATACGACTACGGGTAAAACATCCAAGAGCTTTATCATATTTCCATTTATATCATTTCCAGTTGGTAATGCTCCCTCAAGATTTGCCATCCGGAAAAATCACGTCCCCAAAAAGTACTACGTAGCCCAGAAAAACAACGCAGTTGTTGAGTTCAATATTCGAAGAGGCCCTTATTTGTACATTTTTCATTGCTTACCTACTTCCCTCATCATCAACCACCGCTCAAATGAAAACCAATGTTTCATCAACAAAAGAAACTATGCATGAAATGGTATTTATACCCGTTAAACTACATTCTCTATCCACGCGAATTCAATCACAATTATAAAATACGCAATCGGTTTTCTTAGTTTTCAGTTTCCAAGTGTTATTTATTCAATTCGAACAAATTAGGCTAATCCACCTGAAACCGACTCGATTTATTTCTTCTATTTGACAATAATCAACGGTTAAGCTTTGAAATGAAACGGACCTTTGGAGCTTCGATTAATTAATTTGGTTCAAAAGATAAGAAACGTTCGTAAGAATTTACACCAATCGTATTGCGCTGCACTACTCATCATAATATTTGCGTGTAGTAAGAAAACCAATTGGTATAGAAAAATTAATTCAATTTAAAAAAAACACAACACGTAACAAGAATGAGTATGAATTTCTACAAACGCTTCTTTAACGTAACAAGACAACAGGTGTTGAGTAAAGAAAAATGAAACAAAAGAGGAATCTCGCATCATACTAGGGGTACCCAAATTACATGAACAAAGACCACATAAATCCAATCCGAATACCTACAATAAGTTGAACAGGTTTTAGCACAGGTCCTAAGAGTTTATTACTAAAATACGGTGGATGGACGAATAGTTTGATGCGACAACTGCATATTATTATTCACTTACGCACAGATATTACATATGTACACGAATATATTTTCGTTAGCGTACAGTACCAGAAATGAGATGAAAACCAGAATATTTCTTTCAAAGATGTAGATGAAAACGAATACCTAAATGTACCTACGCGTAAAGTACTACGGAAAATTTACGTACCAACAGCGAATTTACGGCGTTCGCATTTTGTAGATGATTTTGTAGATTTGCGTTATTTTGAAGACCAGCGGCCGCTACCGAAGCCGGATACGACCACCATTGAGCGGCTGCGGCTGCCGCTTGAGCGGCTTGATTTGCGGCAAGCGCAGCATCACCTGGTCTTCCGCCGCCGCCACCGCCTCCTCCTCCTCCACCACCATAATCATATCTCATACCTCCGCCACCGGCGTTTATGGTGTTTGGTGACGAATTTATGGTATTTGTAGACGCCGTAGAGATATTTTGAAAATTATTGTTGGCCATTTTGTACGTTAAGAATTGCTGAGCGGCGACAGCAGCCGCCGAGCTGCGAACGGCCGCTTCATGTTGCTGCTGTACAGCGGCCGCCAATTGCTGTTGTTGCTGATGCGTCAACAATTGCTGATGTTGTGATTGTTGATCGACGGCCGATGGCCACCAAACTGAAGACGCGGCAGCCGCCGCGGCTGCGACAGAAGAATCGTCCCGCGGCCCCCAAGCACCGCGTTGGTGCTCGGACATATCGTGCTTGTGAACGCGGCTTTCGCCGGGTTTGTTGTATATTCACGATTTCGTTATTACGGAGTGTGTGTGGAAGAAAAAACTGGCCGACGATGCAATATTCTTCTTATATAAACTGCGATGCGCGGCGAAACGAACCACGGCCCGAGATCGAAAAGGCCACCGCGGCAAAGGGAACTTGCGCTGCTAAACCACGCACCGTCTAGAAGCGCCGCGAAAAACAAGATTCAAGGGGTGTTTTTTCCAATCCCCAAAAATGGGCGGAGAAAATACGGATATATATATATACCTACGATGTACGCACACATATACTATATCACCAACACCACTCGTACACAATACTACGAAACGCGAACAAAATAATATGAAACGCACAGACACAAGCACACAGCGTTGCCACGGTATCTACCGGCGACTCCCTCTTTATCTATGCTTCTCTTTCTGTTGTAACGAAGCGGATCTCCGTGCTCGGCGACATTTAAAAACAACCAACGAAGAAAGAAAACGAACACGCTGGATAAAGACTACGGCGAATATCAGCGACCACTGAACTGGAGGAGGTAGAGGAGACACGATTTCGTGCAGCAATGGTGGAACAGACGAAGCCAACACACGGCGACCAAAATGAGTTCTTCGCGCACCAGAAGTACTGAACATGTGCTACTCGATGGTACACCCTTCGGTACCGCTATCAAAACCAAATATTTTTTGTACTCTTTTTCCTGTTCTTATTTCTCCGTAGGTATTTATTTATTTCGTTTTAAAATTCATTAAAAACGCGTAATAAACATTGAATAAAACTCGTACCGTCGTTTCACAATACAAAATCACGATCAGTTTTTCAATAACGTTATATCGGCCGTACCGTAAACTAATCACCGAAAATGATAGAATTCGAGATTCAATCAAGTAAAATACTAAAACCAAACTCGAACAATGTTTCAAAACGCAATCATTTTTCTGAACAACACTAATCGAATATCACACGGTCAACACGCACAAGGATAAAAATCACCGAAACAAGGGAAAAATTACTTGAAAACAAACACCGCCACAAATGGTGAAAAATACAAAATTTTGATTCTTAACCACTACAAAGAACTCGTACACAAAAAACTATCAAGCAAAGACGTTTCATCCCGCCATTATAACAACAATAAAACGATAATATATATGGCGCGCACATAAAAACGCAAGCAGGAAAACAAAGAAAAGAATAGTCGAATAGTCTGAACAACAAACGCACACACACCTGTACCTAGTAATGCAACTCTCACATAACTGCTTATGGGAGAAACCGACCGCAGCGCCACAACCGTCACAACTATCAACTATAACAACGTTCGAACGAAACCGAAACGACAACGAGAATCTAACAAAGAATGATGGAAAATAACGAAGCCGAGCGACGAGAGAAGTGGGAACGGCGCACACTGCAAAAGAAAGAGACGCCGGAATAGTACGATGAACAGCCTACAATAACGAAATACCGCGTCACCCTCACTCCTTTCATCCTTTTTCTCCTTCTTTTTCATCCCGAAAGAAACCACCAACCAACAGCTTTTCCTTCTCACACACCCGGCATTTTATCAACTTTACTTCGTTCACCAATTTCGTTAACGTTCATTAATATTCCTTCGCTTCATATTTTTTAAAACGTATTTCCTCTAAAAAAGAAATAATGATTTAGTCTAGTTGAGAAAAATAGATTGGATTAGGTGTAACTACCACCTCACTCAAATAGTGGAGAACAAAAATACCGCCGTAATAAAATATTATTTTGATTAAGCGTACATACAAAAATTTTAGTATCATTGCAAGGAGTTCTTTTTCGTTTACCATTCAACAATATTGAATGCACCAACTGCAACTATTGTTGACGACAGAGTAACGTAAATGTCTATGCACTCGTACGTTATGCGACATAAAAAAGTATAATCATTACAAATACATCATTCTAATTATTCAAACGTTTTAGACGGTTGAAGACGCAAGTTTACCAAAAAAAAAGAAAAGAAATTTCTATACTTTAAAAAAAGTCATAAATAGAGTCGGTCCTGGTTTAGTAAATAATGGCGTCCTAACACTTCTCCTAACCCTGGTCTTTCATCTCTAATAAAATCAAATGATTGTTTCGCTCACATAAATCATAATTCGAGTAAGACTCTAGTGTTCCTATTTTTTTTTGCTGGCTCAAATTTTATATTCATACATAAGTAGGTATTCAATTTCCACAAAAGACTTGTAATCAACGAATCACTAACAAAAAATGGATTTGCCGAACAAACTAAAAACAAAAAAAAATTGCCCAAAAAGTGACATGGAAAATGGAGAGTAAAATTCTTTCTGATAGTGTTATAGGCCTAACCACAAAAACTCCTCGCAACAGTTCGTACTCATAAAAACACATTAATTATGAGCTGACGCCTATCTTCTCAAAACCGATGCTTCGACGGTATAGTTTCAATATCTCATTTTTCATTTCTTGTAGTTTTAAAATTCATAGAAAGTGAAAAATTTCGATCAAAAACTACATACTAGTCAAGTTTTTTTCAGGAATATCTGTATCTATGTTATAACTAATTCAAGTTCATGGCATGTACGAAAACCTTCGAAGTAGGAATCACCGAGACAGCGAGACACTGTATTTGTATAATGAAGTGTGATACATTATTAGCGCAAAGTATGCGAAAGAAAACATGAGCATTTTCAATTCATTTATCAGACATCAAAAAGCTAGGCATTTTACATATTTCTTCAACAACGTAAGCGTTTTTCTTAATCTTGAATACATTTTGATTACCAAAATTGATTCGAGATCATCATTATCCTAAAACTGATGGACAATCTCACTCGTCAAACTATTGTGAAAACCAACACTACGATTAAGCATATTTTTATAATATTAAAGAATCAACCGTTAGCGATCAGTAACATAAATAATTGAACGTTCGAAAAATTTATGAGGTTTTCAATTATGGTATTGAATCTCATAACGCATCCTTAATAACAACTTATAATGAAAATGAAACTGAAACCCTGACTCAAGATCTATTACTGGTTAAAAATGTCACTCACTCTCACACACACGCACAGAATACAACTAATGAAGGGATATTGTTTATTACTCATAATTTCTTTGAAATCGAGCAGTGGAAATCGAATTCTACACATAAATATCATACGTATTATCTATAAGCGAATGAACGATTCAATTCAATAGAGGGATGCTTATAACAAAAGAATTTAAAAAAAAAACACAAAATCAGATTACTTTTTTCAAGGATAATATTATGTGAGAGGAGAAAACTATGTGTGCGCTCAAAACAGCGAAAAACAATTTAAATTGCATCCCGTAATTATTTCAAACAGCAGTTCATATTGCACTGACTTTATAACACATTATCAAATAAAGATAACGTGTAGATCAACTTCAGTGCACTGAAAAATTTTAATATACCAACACAAAAACTATGGCATGTTGTACACAGACAAATTCTCATGCTAAAGATAATCAATCAATAAAATTTACAAAGTGAAAAAAGTAACTCACCAATAGAAATTAGGATTCTTGATCAATAACCAGAAGCTCGTTTTGTAAATGTGCCTAAAAACCAGAAAGCAAAAAAATCATTATTTTATGAAATTGTTATCCTGATTATGCAAATTGGAAATTACATTATATTATTATATTCTATTTACTAGCGTATGTATCATCGACATCATCGTAATTAATTCAACATTTAAGAATTATTCAATAGCCGCAACGACGAAAGTTACCTCCTAATAAGGTGTTAGTTTGATAAACGTTCTCAGCGTTTAAGATCGATAGCAAAAATCAATTTTGGTTTGATAAAATCAAATTACTACAAAACAAATCAAAATAAAGTACATTGAAAATTCGATAAAATAATAATAAGCTAGATCGGCACCCTCGCGGCAAGTTACGTCATGTTCCGTTACTACAAAAATAGGCGGGATTTTCGATAACGTATTTACAAATGGTCGAAGCGAAATTTATTACCTCGTAATAGCGGTTCAACAAAGAAATAGAACCCACTCAGCGCGGATACATCAATAATACAATAAATTTCAGCATTTTAAAATCAATTTTTATGATAATTCTCACTCACACATAATTTAGACCATGACGCGACAACCAACAAGAAAATAACAAAGCGGCGGACTATCTCCACAATAATAATTATAATCGTAGGCAGCCATTTCGTGTTTTTGTTGTATAAACAACGTAAATAACCTTCAAAAGTTTTTTACAACGTAAACTAAACTATTTAAAATAAATTAATTATAATACCAGAATAAAACTTTGACTTAAGAAAAATATATCAACATATGCAATTACATATGAATATACTTACCTTATAACACACAATATAGCTAACACTTATATGCTTTACTACGTTATTTCTATGTACAGATGTTATAACGTTTACCCACGCTAGTATATACACTATAGAAACACTATTGTAAAATCTTAGCCTCGTTATTGGTGAAATTTGGATTGACCGCAAATTCTCAGCCAATCACACCACGCTATTCAAATGACATCACAAAATCAGATAAGACCGTTATGCAACGCGGGAAAACGGTATTATTAAGAAACGTTGAACGGATTTTGTTATAGAAATAAAATGATTTTCACGAATGATGACTAAAAAACTATATCTAAGGCATTAAAACTTTTTGCAAACGTACCTTTTACTATTCGAAAAATCAAATCTTGTTTTTCTTTTTTTCTCCTTGACGAACTGTTTCTATTCTATTTTGTCAATTGTAAATATTGACAATTATCAGTGTTGTCATAGTTGCCATTCGCCAGTCTACAACACTTTTTCACTTTTTTTTGTGTTTTTGGAAATTCGACGAAACTTCGAAGCTTGATTTTTTTTTTTTGAATTAAAAAGATATTTTGATAGTTGATTGATACAGCAAACTAGAGTTTAGAAATTCCAGAATTTTGGACATAAAAACAATTTTCATTTCATAATTCATACACCATTTATTTGATTCCTAGGCTAAAAGTTCTAAATAAAGACAACACAGAAACATGAAGCAATAAAATAGGTAAACTGGGACAAAAACCTACCAAACACAATTATATTTTTTTTCTCAAAAGAATTTTTTTATAAGTTCGTTCCACACTGTTTTTCGATTTTTGGTGATAAGAATAATTGCTGTGTATTGAATCGAAGATCGAAGATGGAAGCTACAAGCTACTTCTAGGTTCTAGTTGTGTTTAATCCTTCGATCTATGGTTTGTGCCAACGAATTTTGCTTAAATTCATTTTGTTCCAGTTCCAGTTCCAGAGTTCTGTCTTCGTTTGGACTCGTGAAATAAGTGAAGTAAGCTGATCGCTTTCATTATTGTATTCTATTTCTTCAGAGGAGGTTTGCCTTATTTTCGTCTTGGTACATTCTGTATTCATCGAGAAATATTACTAATACTTCTTAGTTTTGTATTTGTGTTGAGTACCTTCATGTTGAAAGGTTATTCTTACGTACATTAGTAAAATGTTGCTGTAATCAATTGGCCTTTCTTGGAGTTTTCATTGTTGAATTCTTCTTGTGGTAATTTGCACTTCTATCATGTCTCATCGTCTAAGCGACCTAGGTCTGCTTGTTCTTTGAAACTGGAGTCTTTTTTCGTTAAACTATCAATTGGTTACCTAATCCTCATTTTATCATTCAATTGTTTAGGAGTTGACGGGTTTATTTCGAAATAATGAACGGATTTAGTGCGGGAGAAGAAGATTCAAGAGGACCTCCCGATCAAGTTTGTTGTCTTGTTGATGACGGATTTCGATGTCACCGACCTGCTGGAAATGCTTCTTACAGTAAACGTATTCAGAAAACAGTCACACAAAGAAGATTGAAACTACATCTAGATTTAGTGGTGAGGACAATGGGTTAATCTAAATGTTTGTTTCGCAAAAAACACATTTTTATACCAAATTTTTTGCTTTAAAGGCCCGACATGTATACATTTGTGATTACCATAAAGGAGTTATCCAATCAGCTCGTTCTAAACGAAAACGAAAAGATTCTGAAGACGATTCTAATGAAACTGATACTGACGTTCCCGAGGTTGATTTTTATCAATTGCAAGTGAATACTTTAAGAAGGTATAAGAAGTATTATAAAGTGGCTACTCGTCCTGGTCTGAACAAAGCTCAACTCGCAGACGTAAGTGTCGTTACACCTGTGCTCACTTTGCTTGAATTGATTTCTATTATTTGAATTTCTATTTCCTATTTTTAATTTGTTGACGTTGCAGACTTTATTGAAGCATTTCAAAACTTTGCCGGTGAATGAAAAAGAAGCTTTGTCGTTTTTTATCTATACGGTAAAGTCGAATAATAACAAATTAGATCATAAAAATGCCAGTGAAAATACGTAAAATAGCATAACTCTGCATTGATATCTATTATCGTTTAAATTGTATCAAATGGATTTCAGTGCATAAATTTTGATACTGCGAACGTACGCGTACGTAAAATATGTAATTGACTTTTGAAACTTGTGTGATTCGTATTGAAGAGTAGTAACAGTGCAAGCTGGTTGACCTTTTTTTTTTAGTTGAAAAACGTAACTGCAGGAAAAACTGTACTAAATGAAAACTTATTTGACACTATCCAATAATAAGGAACTCAAAAGTTTTTTAAACGGCGTTGTTATTGTTTGATGGTAATTGGTGGTGGTAAATTGGAAAATGATGAATTTCCAGAAAATGCATGAAATGTCTTCTTTATTACAAAATTTGTGTTATTTTTTTGTATCAACTGTTGATACAACCTAAAGGTTTAGCTGTTGTTTGCTCTATTCGAGATTCAATATTGAAAAAATGAATGAGAAACTACTTCAAAGATATGTCATTTGTTCTTTACTTGTTATGTTTCGTTTAGTCTTCACCAACATTGACCTTTAAAAGTTGATCGAATTAGATTATGAAACTTTCATTATATTCGGTCTGTCTACATCGATATATATATATATATATACATATATACGCTGTATTGAAAAGCAAGAGAAAGTTATATGTTTATGTGATTTGAAAAAGTTGTGCAAACTACAAAAAGTCAACTAAGTGGAGTTAAACATCATCCTTATTACCTATCGCAGTACAAAATAATACGTTTATTCTTTATTTGAGTTGATTTACATAATTTTCATGGTCTTCAAATCAAGTTTTAAATTTTTCCTTCGTCTTAATTTTTGTATTTTGTAGAATTTTTCTATTTATCATCATTTTGAAACAAAGATAAAAAAAAAAGTTCAATATTTAGACTACATAATTGATAAAATCAATTATGAACCATTTCAATGAATAATTATAATTGTGATAAAGTAAATTACTCGCAGTTTCATATTGTTTGAAAATATGTAGCTTTTACTTTTGTTTTATTTTGGTTTTGAGTATCTTGTTTTTTTTACATTCATCTATGAATAATTATGTGTATTTTTTTGGTGGTCACTTTACAAAGTGAAAAAAAAAAATATTGAGATTAAAGTGTGAAGAAATGATTCCTGTGAGTTCTTGGTAATGGTAAAACACCCCTGCGCCTGCATTTTGTCACCTGTTTTTTTTTCTTTGTTAGTACTCACTAATTGCATTGCTAATAAAAATTTGATCAAATTTGCTCGAATTTTGAATATCTGCCTGTTGTTTTTGATCTTACTCATAAATGGATGTTTTCTCTACACTTCCAATAGTTTTTACTCAATTAAAATTCAAAATATTTTCTCGTCTATAAGTATTTTTGATTTTTCCACGAATTACTGTATTGATAAAAAAAGTATATTACTTCGCAGAGAAGATCTAAAAATCTTTTATGTAGGGATTTTAAGCGAACATTTAGTCACCCAATTAATCGAACAATGATTGATGAATGGTGTCTCATTCCCATGTGTAAAAACAAGAAGACAACAATTCGGGCTCAGAGGTAGGTTTCAATTACCTGACTTAGGTTGCCGATATCCCCTCAATGATGGAACTAATTTTAAAATTTATTTTATTATCTATCTTATTATATTCTAAGTAAGAGCCGCTATTTTATTTATTTATTTATTTTTTTGTCTAATAAATGAGACATGTTTCTTATTGTAGTTGCTGGTAGTACTTTACTACATGCATACGTTTCATCTCCTCTCTCCGTATTGAATAATTTGAATACTACCCTACTTTATGCTTTATGGTCATCAAAAATTTTAAAAACGTGTCAGATGTCAGACCTTGCAGGCGCCTCAGGCCTACACTATTTACGCGTACCATGACCGTTAATAGTTGGACGATTTCCTCGTTACTATTTTTGCGACGCGGATATTCGATTTTTTTTTCGCCATCAAATCAAGCGAACGTGGGTATGGACTATAGAGACGCGATGCACTCGGATGCATCCTATTGCAGCTTTCTGCTACGGCCCAAGTTGATTATTTTTCAATTGTTTGGGAGTGAGAGAGAGGAGATGAGAGGATAGATGGTAATTTCAACTTCAATTGAGGTTTCACTACAGCCAGGTAATACAGTACCCTAATTTCGCAGTTTCACATTCCAGTAGAATGATAGCTAATAATGAGTAAACATTGAGTAAATTAGTAACAGCTATGCAAACAGCTATAAGCCATCAGCCATAGGTTACCCAACTGAAGGTAGGTAAGATGTGGAAAAAGTCTGAAAAAGTAGGTAAACGTGTTCGTTGGTTTTGTACGTTCATTTTTTATTTTTACATTATGATTGATAAAATACATAATGAACGTAAAGCACTGCAGTTTTTTAATTTACAATGGTGAAACCTTGAGATTTACATAAAATTTACAGAGAACTGGCCTTCAAAGAAAATATGAAATGTAAAAAAAAATTATGAAAAATCAGTGTTTTTCGAATTCTTTTCTCTATTTTTTACTAAATTATTTATTAATAATGACATTTTATGAAGTTTTTCATTTTTATTGACAAAGCCAGGTAAATAAGATTGACAAGAAGTTTGAAGAGAACTTACTTTAAAGAGAATGAAAAATGCTACCAATGAATAAAATTTCATTAATGTTTAGAAGTTTTTCACTTCTTTTTTTTTTTGCAAAAGTATGAGAATGCTTGAACCAAAAAAAAAGAAAAAAAACACCAAGTTACCATTACTAACGTTACTCTAAAAAATAAAAAGATGATTTCAATGATTGCTATATTTGAAAAAAATTAATTCTGATGAAATGAAATATAATTATTGATGAAACATTTTTTTTTTTTGTTAATTAAACTAATAATTTTTCAATTTATTAGTTCGACTGTGTAGATCGAACACCTCGTAACCCACCAACATGCATCATATGAAAAGGTAGTTAACGTGTAAAAAGTAAACTTCCCTAGAAACGCCAGAAAACGTGTTTGAAGGTTAAGAGAGTGAAAAGGGGTGAATTTTTTT
>FIZT01029367.1:0-12126 GCA_900065295.1 Paracoccus marginatus | reverse complement strand
TCCCTGTTTTATAGGAAAAAATTGCCTCTGCTACCATGGCAAAACTTTGAATACCCCTTGTTTGTCACTGAGAACAGGTAGATATAACATTTTTTTGTTTATCTCAACCAGGGCTACCAACTGTTGAAATATTATGGAAGGAAGCCGATACACCCTGTATTTGGAAGACTTTTTCGAAGAACTTGAAGTTTTTTTATTGTTGATTTTGGACTTTTTTTTTTTCAATATCTCAAAACGTATTTCTCTAGGCCCTTTATTCTGTGAGGAATCGTTCCATTCTTAGCCTAGAAGAGGAACTGTAAAATGATGAAGAATTCTGTGTTTTTTTTTCTGCTGTGTGCGGCTTTTGTATCATTATTCGACTTGAAATCCCTCGAGAAAAGAATGAACAGGTGTGCGTTCGATCTGACATTTTTATTCCGCCCGCTGCGTTGGAAACCCGGGGGAAGGGGGGGGGGTTGCGAATAGAATGACCGTGTGTATTTGCATCGTCGTGTTCTCTACGAGGAACAAATTGTTTATGTTTTGGTCGTATCGTCGATAAAAAACGAATATTTTGTCAACAACGCGCTGTTTCGATGCTGTTTTTTTTCCTCATTATCGTTTTTTTTTTTATATATTTGTAAATATGTAACGTCGAAACGAGCGCAACGACGTCGTCATCGAAGCTCAAAAGTGGTCGTGGTTGATTCTCTGGTAGTAATCGAGAGTTCATCGAATCGTAGCCGGGGATTCGTCTTCGGTTTCGATTCGTAATCATTATTTTTTTTTCGTACGAAGAATACGCGACTCGTTATTTATTATATGTGTATATTACTTTTATATTATTTATGATAAAATGTATATATATGTATACGAGCGATGGACGCTTTCGATGATTTTTATTTTGCAATCGAACAGCGTCGGCGATCGAAATTTACGGGTTGGAGAGCGGGTGCCTTTTGTTGTATTCTGAAGGGTCCAAAAGAGAAAGAGCTAGATCGATCCGATCGACCGATGAGAACTGCGATGACGACCGTTCGAACGATACGTACCGTTGTGAAAACTAGCTGTAGGGATCGGAGAGAGAAACACGTTTATGGGTGGCGAATTTCCGAAGCAGAGTTGGATCAATTTGGAGTAAAACTGGAGATTTTTTTCTGATCGGTTACGAAGTTCGGAAATGGAAAGTGTGGGGAGACGTGTTGGTGAAAAAAATTAGAAGGGTTCGAGTTTCTCGGTGAATTTGACGTAAATTAGGTTACTTTTTGGTTCGGAAATTGAATATTTTAGCAGTGGAAAAAATAATTCATAATCATGGCTGGTTCGGAGAAACCCACGAAAACACGAGTCATTGGAAGTACGAATAAGCGAACGCTGCGATGCGAAACGAATCGTGTTGAATTTGTCAGCTGGCGGAATTCGAATCCGTTGACGTGTTTCTGTTCTTCGAATACATTTTGGAAGGCATTAATTCGATGTAAATTGTGTTCCTCGTAGGGTGCGATTTGAATTTTGAAGAAAATTTGAAAATGTTTTTCGGTCAGTAGTCGAAATTACTTGCTCGAATATTCGTCGCATGTTGGACCGATTTTTTCGGTTTCAAATTCAGCGTTTTTGCTCGACGCCAAAAGCTATCGTATTTTGTACCTACTTTTTTTGATAAATAAATTTTTTTTCTCGATTAATTCGCGCGATCGAAGCAAGAAATTTCGAACTGTATGGCGGCCGAGACGAGAGAATTGGTTAGAGAGAACGGAGAACCTTGATGCGTACGTGACTCGAGCCACAGCTCGGTGTTATTTTTCTTTCCTCTCTTTTATCAGGCAGCAACAGCCTAGCAGAATAGCAGGCAATCGGTCGTCGTTATGGTAGTGTAGTGTTATTCTGTAGTAGTACTACTACCAGCACCCCTTTCCACACCTCACACACCTCGCTGGCCCCCTTCATCCTGCCCAGCTACAGCTACATACCGTCGTGTGTATTTCTATCTTTCTCTTTCACCGTACACCTTATCTAACTCTCGATTCGACGATATACTACGTCGTAGTGTTTACATTTTACACGACTCTTGTCTGTATTATTGCCATCTCTCTCGCTCTCTATCTGTTGTTTCTCTCATAAAATTATAATTTCGCGTGACTGGTCGAGTCTGCTCGGCCTCTAGGCGGTTGTGGTGTGAGTGTGTGTCGAGTGGATTATACTGGCGAGTTTCTAGACTCGTCTAGTCGACTTGTTTTCGTTGTCTTTGTTGTTGTTGTTATTGCTAGGGCTTCTGATGATGATGATGTTGCTGACGATGTCGGTGTACCGATGCTAAGCTATGGCTAGAAAAGAGATACCTACGAACGCGAATAGAGAACGGAACGATCGTACCAGAGTTTCGTACAGCCATGACGACGATTCGCCTTTCATCGGCCATATTGATTTCTGCCTCGTTTGTAGGCTATAGAAGAGGGCTTGTGTGTACGGTACTTGTTAGCAGATGCGAGAAGTACTTTCGAGACGTATATATCCACTCGGCTCGCTCTCATAAACCCCACCTAGAGTGTCTGTTTATAGATCGTGCGGCACATACCATAACCATACGTATGTAGAAGAACGTCGCGACGATTTCGCCTTTTACCTTGCCATGTACAGTAGAGAACGATGATTTTCATCACACACGATGATGATGATGATGATGATGATGATGTGGGGTCTGCTCGTCGTCGAAAAGCAATTACTTCGATTTGGAAATTTTTACAGTAGGGGTACTTAGGGGGGAGGGTCTAATACCGTTCATGTTACCATATATTTTCTCAACAATTTCGGCCTGTATCTCGAATGAAGCAATTGTACGATCCATTTCGTTAAATAATTTTCAAACATTTCGAAATTAATTATAAAACATAAATTTTAAAAATTTTAAAACGCGGAACTAACTTCTCGCCGCTGCCTACGGGCAGAAAAGAGAGCATGCGCAGGGCCTGACGGGAGGTTCGTCAGGTGCTCAAGTATGAGTTTATTTTATAAGTTAATAGTGTGCTAGTGTGTACTGTAGGTCTCTTCTTCTTTTGTAGTCTTAGGTGTAAACTTCTCGGTTTTGATGAGCGAGATGCTTTCGTTGCGGAAATAGGAAACGATCGGTTATAGATTGCACGGGGTTGCCAATGCGGGAGTATGTTAATAACGTCTTTCAAACTACGTTACGTAAAAACAGGAAAAAACTCCTGTTGTTATGGGTGGGTTTTGTTGTTACGCGGACTACGGTGGTGGGGATAAAAAATTGGTTCGACCTTCGTAGTTGAAATTCCGTCCGATAATTGAAATTGAAAACATGAAATTTCAACGGGAGGGGGGGGGGGTCTGTAGAAACGTAAATTGAAAAATGGCTCGTCTGTTTCGCTATTTTGGTGAGGTTTTCTTCGCTGTGGGAGTTTGAATCGTGGAATGAAAATGAAAGACGCAAGGTTGTCAACCCAGTTTTGGAAAAATCACTATTTTGACCAAAAAACCGCATTATTGAAAATCACTGTAGCCAATTTGTTCAAAAATCACCGAAATCACTTTTTCCCCTCATTTTTACTCAACTCATTTTTGAAAAATCACTGAAGGTAAAGAGCGTTAAAATTGGCAGAAATAGCTTTTTTCATTTTTTAATGAAGTTTTCATCAAGAATCACTGAAAATTGACGAGTACACCTGGTAAACTGGGTAAAAAATTACCAAAATCACCGAAATTTTCATAAATTACTGAAGAAATCACTGACTTTTGAAAAAAGCTGAAAAATCACTGAGGTTGGCAAGCTTGGAAAGACGTATTTTCTTAGACCATTTAGAATTGGTCTAAGCGTATTTTCAATTTTCATGATCTATCTTTTGAGAATTTCTTTTTTTTATCGAAGTTTTGGCAACCCTGAGAATGATGGTAGAAATTTCAATTTGGGAAGTTGTTTTTTTTTGTTGTAACATCAGTCTATGTTCCTGATAACATTAACATTGATAAAAGAAATTTTGAATTTGAATTTGTTTTTTTTTTGAAATTTCATTTTCTCTCCTTTTCTTTATATTTTTCATTTTTTTCTTTTCTTTCTTTTTTTTTTTGAGGAAATTCGAGTTACGCAAATACGAGCCTTTTTTTGGTCAAAATGATGACGAATTTCTGTAGAACATCATCTCGTGTCTTCACTTGTGATAGCATAAAAATGAAATGATCGTTTTCACTTTTGTGTAAAATTCAATCACTTTTTTTTCGTACTCGTGTGTGCAATTATATCCAGAACTTTCGTTAAATTTAGTGGTATATTTTGAAAATTGAATGTGGAGCGTTGATGAATGCCTACGTGATTTTTATTCTTCGCGACAGAAAATTTTTCTGCGCATCAATGTGAAAGAAAAATAAACTCGTTTTATCCAAATTTTTCCTATACCTACCGAATGGAAAATTCCATCTTTCGATTGAACGAACGTCGAACAATATTCGTGATGGCGCGACGACGCGACGCGACTCAACTCAGCCGTCAGCCATCGCGTCGTGTATTTGTGTGTATTGAGAAACGCAGCAAATTGCTGGTGTTTTTTTCATGGTATGACCTCAATATTCTTGCAGAGTGTGAGGCCCTTTCACGTTTATACACGATACTGGTTTTTTCTTTCTTAATGAATTGCATTTATCGTATGCGTATGTATGATAATATTTTCGACACATGTTACCATTTTCTTATAATTCTTTTTACATTGGTTATAATTTTTTTTTTTTTTTTGTAAGATCTACGTACCGGTGATGAATTTTCTGTTCAGCAGAAGTTTATTCTAGTATGATAGGTTTGTACATGCTACGACGTGTGTTTTTTAAAATTATCAGACTGCCATATTTCTTAGAATTTTTTTCGTTTTTTTTCTGTTGTTTTCTAAACATATATGGAAAAAATTGATTTCAATTGTATTCGAAATCGAACGATCAATGTTTACGATTAGCTTTATGTTGTAGAGTTGTAAATGTGTAGCGTTACATTGTAACCATTATTATCATGAACGCATCGATAATGCTGAGTGCGTATATTTTGTATTTTTGTCGAGTCGAGAACGAGTTTGCATACGTTCTGGTGACGTGACGTAATCGTAGAAACTCGAGTATACTCGATAGGAGTTTGAATTTTTATTATTTTAATCTCTGGTATGATTGTGTAGACGATGAATATTAGATTATTTTAATGTAGTGTTTCTCGAACGTGTGCGCATGTAATCAAGAGATAGGAAATTTTCGCCTGCGGAAATATTGTCAACGCAAGTTCCTGTTATCAGCTTTTAACTTATTGTGATGATGTGATGTTTGTAATAAAAAGTTTTATCCAGTGACAGTAGTCTTGACAATTTTTTGTTGGTTTCTCTGTACCATTTTGCCCGAAAAATTTGAGTAGTGGTGATGAATTCGAAGAGAGTTTCATTCGACCATTTTGTTTTCAATAGTAATGGCCTAATGGCATACGAAACCGAAAATACTCGTTCAAATTTTAATTTGAATATTAACAGTTACCTTTTCGTCGTCTTGAAATGATTGTTAGCCAAGATACGTGTATCTCTTTACGAACATGGAGCTAATTATTTCTCTGGGTACGTATTAAGTAATACCTATAGGTAATTGACCACAACGGTAGGTTGGGTATTGCCTGCTACTGATTATGTAAGTTGTGCAGCGTCAGCACAGCCGCCTATTATTCACTCTGCTAAGTGCGTCGGATAAATAATATAATGATGGAAGAATATACTTATAACTCGTCGAAATGCTAGCGTATCTAATCAATAGAAACATTTTCGCCATCGTGATTAAATAAACTTTCAAGAATGATCTGTAGAAAGTACCTGTAACTGTCGTTGGTACGGTTTTACAACGAGGAAAAAACCATTGATTTGTATTAATCTCGCGAATCATCGAATTTGAATTCAAGGATAATTTTGAAACGATTATAGGTAATGATATCGAACTAGCATGTTGAAATTTTCAGTGTTGATTGCTTTTACCTGCCCTACACTTGGAATTAAAGGACGGTTATTGAAGTATAATAAATTTATAAATAGCTGCGATATTAAGTGTATCTACATATGCGTGCGAGTATTCGAGTACTTATCGTATGTATCGTGAAAAATGACGTCAAACAAGAATAATGCATGTTGTGCTAAAGTCATGCAGAAAATTCACGAATTCGCGAGGTGATTTTTCGAGTTGGTATTAATATGTTGAGCTTTGCGTAGGCTTCAGGAATCACGTGTTTTAGAACGAAGTTGATGGAAAGAAATTCATCATGTGAACTGCGAAAATGGATTGAAGTTGAATTATGCTTAGAATTTAACGTAAGTAACAAAATTTCTCATTGGTAAGTAGCGAAGTACCTATACCTACGTGTAACGAAGTAGGAAATTGGAGATTCAAGATAAAGCACATTTCGAGTATTAAAGTTAAAGGTCATAGGTACTGTTTTTTTCATTACAGTGATAAGTTCAAAATGGATTAGCAAATTATGATTTTTAATCTTAGTTCGAGAGGAAAGGTTTAAAAGTATTTACGATAGAATTCATCTTGAAGAGGCAGTCTTTTTAATCAGTTTACGTGAGATGAAGCGTATTGCATCACTTATCATGATGGATGAAATACTCCTACGAGTTCACGCAAATGAAGTGAAAAATGAGTAGATAAATTTTATTGGTGCAAAAATAATGTGATCACAGATTGAAATGTTGTCAACTTCATTTCTGTGAACAGAAAAAATGAAACAATAAATATTAATTGAAGAATAGGTATAGACATTCGTTGATTGTCTTCTTTGTATTAATTTAATGTTTTTTCGAAATGAGTCAACTCTTCCCCAAGTAGGCGTAAAACAGTAACCTTACTTCGTTGAAAAATACGTATAAAATATTCACAGTTCATTGAGCGCACTTTTCACTCGTACCTTTGCTCAACTAAGATGGAAAACAATACGTGTGTATTGTGTATGGTGATTTTGACAAGAGATGATGAGCTTAAGTAAGGGTGTACGCTGTACACTGACAAGTTTATTGACAGTGACACACGATTTGAAAAATTTTCCGTCAGAAAGATACGTGAACAAAGTAAGTTTTTGAATGAGTGGAATATTCGTGAGAAGGTAGGTTTAATTATAATAGAATTCAAATTTTCAAACGGGCACTGTTTTCTTTTCCAATAGCTTCGAATTATTACTACTTACATCATTCGCTTAGATGAATAAAGAAGTTTGCCAGAGTGACACATCTCCGGCGGAATTGGCGACAGCAAACAGTTGTTTCATTCTGGAAGATAGAAAGTAAAATTAGAAAAAATAATGCCACGATTTATAGAAATATTATGTTCAAGTTACCCTTTGACTTTGAAAGCAGCAGATATAATTTCATCACTAGGCTTCAGCGTTTTAACTAAAGCATTTTTGCGATAGTTATAAAATTGTATTTCTCCATTCATCGAACAGTTTTTGAATACTTCTTCTTGTAAGTGATTCCATTCTAAAGTTGAAGAAATGTATTCAGTTGAAATTACATTTATCGCAGTTTTCTTTAAAAAAACAAAAACATGAGCGGTAAAAATACGCTGGAGGGAAAAAACTGAAGGGTGTAGTAGTGTAAGGTTCGTACTTCATTCAAGTGATAAACTCTAATTTGTTGATCGATCGAAGCGGTTACAAATATATATTCGTCGAATAAAGAGAAACGTATACAAGTGATTAAAGTTGAGGAACAGTCGTATTGGCTTACGACAGGATTCAGAAATTCATTTTCTGAAAAAATTAAAATTTGAATCAATTTTTATTAAACGAGGATTTTATTTAATTCAATGTTACCTATCAATGAAGACGAAGTAACTGCTGTGGAACATCTCAAAAGTAATTTACTTTCCAAGGCGACTACAAAATTCTGACTATTGAGCGGAGAAAATTCAAAACAATTTACACCTCGTTCACTGGTGTCTTCGATTGATTTGAAGGTGAATCTGAAATAAAAATCAAGCGAAAAATTAATCATCTTGGAAAACTATAAAATCGAAGTTCCAAAGCATGTTTTACTTTTTCAAAAGTTTCCAATTTTCTGCGAATGTTAACGGCGCCCAAAGACTTAGAATTCCATCTGTGCCCGATATCGCCAGACACGTTTGTGAATTCAAAGTAATCCACGAAACTTGGGTGATTTTCTCGTTATTATGACAAATTACAGATGGCGAATTATTTTCATGTTTTTCTGATAAATTGTAGTAATAGACTTTACCTGCAAATTGATTTTGTCTCTTTAGAGTTAAACACTCGATAAGTGAATTCGACGAAATTTTAAAAAAAATCACCTTCTTCGGTAGCTAGTACGAGTAAAGAATTCAAGGAAGGATGAAATTTCAAATCCATTATACAACTATTCATTTCAATACATTCTTGAGCTTCGTTTTTGAATTCTTCATTTCTGAAACAACATCTCTAAGTTATTTATTTCCTAGCCGAATTATTTCAGAGATTTAACGGATTGTAGCTTACTTATCGCAACTGTAAATCAAAATGTATGAAGTATGTTTACACCAGTCTTCATGTTTCATATGACTAATACTCAATGCTATTTTATTTCCATAACAGCTCCAAGATATGTGTTTCACCTTTCCCTACAAACAGAAAATTCGTTGAAGTGGTTTTTTTACTGGAATATTTTTTTAAAAAATGGTATACCTCTTCCGTAGCTTTATGCTTTACCAACGAAGCAATTTTTTTAGTTGGAATGTCATCTTCGTTTTTGGAAATTGCGTGTTTGTACTCTGAACCGAAATGTTTATTTTTTTTTCGTAGTTCTTCTTCGACTTTAGGAGCGAACCTTCTCATGAAATCCAACAGAGCATTGTCATCAACAGTTGCTGAGTTTTGCGGGAGACGTTCCGTTGTTTGTACCTTTCAATAAAATTGATATTAGAAATTACGACTGGCTTTTTGGAACGATGGAAAGAGGAATAACGAAAAATAACGCCAAGTGTAGTTTACTTCGACACTTCGACTTGATACTGCTTGGGTGTTTTTATCCAACGAAGAAATTTCTGTCGTCGAGATTCCAACGTCAGCAGTTTCTCTGAAAACAAATAGTATTGATTTTAAGTAATTAAATTTCGTTTTACCAAGTTAGTAATGTGCTTAATATAATTTCAACAATTTATTTCCATTTTCATTACTTGCTGTCTACGCAGGTTCTCGAAAAATTGACTGGCTCCGGTTCGTAGTCACTGAATGTTTTTTTCATGACGACAATTCAACACAGATCATTAATTTAATAAATTACAATTTACAATAGAAAACTATTAAAAAATATCGAGCCGAGATGGTTATTCGCCATTCGATAACTTCAGTAAAATATGTAAACAAACACGCTGAAACTGATAAGAAAAATTTCAGAGTGTGATTATTTTGTGTTGTGAGTTTTCGAATTTCTTGACGTTGAACAAAATTTTATTTGAATCAAAATTTCTCTAACTTTTATTGTCTAGAATGACATCTGATTTTCGTTTTAATATGATGAATTTTGTTATTTTCTTCACTTTAAATTTCGCTTAATTAAGTACCTTTTTTGCCATTTTCTTGACTGAAACAGATAACTGTTGGTGAGCTACTTCCAAATCCAAATGAAAGACTACGACGTCAAGCTCTCATCTCCGAATTCGGAGAATGCATCTTCGAAGAGGAAAAAACGTCAAAGAACATCTACGGTATCTGAAACAGAAGAAAAAGATTCGAGATTACAATATGAAAGAGGTAAGAATGAATCATGAAAATCAATCCACTACGTATTGAGATCATCAATTAATTATCCACTTGTAAACCTAATCATCTGGTAAAATTTTCAGATTATGCCGAAGGTTTTATAAAAGTTCTATCCGAAAGATTGGACGAGACATCTTACATGGAAGTTCTTACGGTGCTACAAAATTTCGGAGAAAATACTTTAACTATCGAAGAATTACAAAACAAAATAGATTCTTTGTTGAAAAATCACGACGATCTGAAGTGGGAATTTCTCGCTTTTTTGCAAGCTAGTCAGACATTGGAAAGTGGCAAATTAATGGATTACTTCAAAATTTGTGACCTGAAAGAATTCGTTTTGAAATTAATGGTGACATATTTCTCTATTCAAACCATTTTTTTGTTCATTGCTAAAATTGATCTAACATTTTAAAACTATTTTCACAGCTGCATTTCAAAAAACAACCTCACATTTTCAAAAAAATGATTGACAAATTGTATGAATTACTTGAAAATGACAATCTTCAACTACACACAATTGAAGAAAATATAACGCCCTTTTTGTCAAAAAATTCAGATATGATGCGACTTTTTCAAACTCTTCTTCTATCTGAAAAACCATTGGATAAGTAAGCGATAGATTACAAGGGTGTTATTTTTGAAATACTTAGTTTCTAAACTTTACTTTTGATTTTCTCAGGTATTTTATTGGGGATGATGTTTGGGAGGAATTTAGCGTCGATAACGAAGTCTTGGATGAAGAAATTTTTGACGCTTCTCATATTAGTGATATCGTACCTTCCGAGTCAATAGAGTCGAAAAACAAATGCCTTTATGGATGCAAAAACAAAACTAATAATTCAGTTTGCATTATTTGTGATGTAAAAGTAGGTACATCTACATACATACGCAATGAATACGAAATTTATTCTTTTGAAAATTATGTTTCATCTTGTGCGATAATCTGCAGTATATCAACGGACGAATGTACGTAGCGAATGGAAAAGTTTTGAAACCAGCAAATATAATTTTCGATTCCTCCGAAGAAAAAGAGCAAACCATAAGAATATGTGGTAAAAATGATTTCGACGTTTCTTCAACTTCAAGACCACCAAAAGTCCACAAACGGGCAGACGTTAGTAATAAAGAGTCGCATGAAGGAGGTCTTTCGCCTTTCATCCTTGGAACAGGTATGTTTCCATAATTATATTAAAGAAAGAAAATATCTGAAATATTTTATTTTGTCAAATCTTTCTTTCGTAGAATCTGAAGATGAAATTGGATACACCGAAATGCAACCGCGTAGTAAAAAAAGTAAAAATACTCGCGGACTCAAAATTCGTTTCAAAAGTAAGACGAAACTTTCTGCCAATCTTTCTTCTAACGATCAACCTCAAACCGACGACACAGCTCCGAGCAACGATGATGCTAGTTGCGATGATACCAGTAAAGAAGATAACGATTATACCAGCTGTGACGAATCTTCATCTAAAAGGCTGCATTTAGATCAGAGTTTAGGCTTGCCTGCTAAAGAGATAATAACTTTGGAGGACATGGAATTTAATATTTCGACTTGTGCTGTACCAACGAATAGAAATTCTGCAGAAATCCGACGTAGTTCAGATGTACAAAAACCTAAAAACCAAAAAACAAGTTCAATCATGTAAGATAGAAGATAGCTACATATTATAAGTAAATTAATTTGTTCTGTTGACGTGTTTTATTTTATTTGAAAAATAATTCTAGTTTTATACGTTCGCTGTATTAATTTTTTTGAATAAAAGCATGAAAATTTTGTGTTTTAATGCCTTTCATTAGCATTGAATGGCATCATTCCATTTTCGAGAACTTGAATTTTCAAATTCAAAAAACCGCGCGATTTCGATTTGTTGAGAATTGACATCGATCACGTGATCAAATCAAGCTTTTGATTTTGACTGAAACGTTGCATCAACAATGCTAAAAAATTTCTATTTTTTCACAAGCCCTTATGGGACGCCTCAATCCCGCCACTACGCATGCGCGCGGAGTTCGTATCCTGTAGTTACATTTTTAGTAAATAAACCCAAGTTCAACTTTCGAATCTTTGGATGAAAATTCTGAAAAAGCTATAAGTCCTAAGTGCATGGTGTAAGCGAACGAAATGCGTAAAATTTCATTCTCTTTCTAAAGAGCTCATGATGAACACCGTATGTAAATTTGAAGCCGAGTAAGAGCCGAAATACTTTGGAAAACTCAATACTTTGAAGATTAAACTCAAAATTTGAGGACTTTGAATTGCTCGATGCATCTTGCTGACAATTTTCCTGTATAGAAAATGTTCTAAGGAATCGTTTAAAAAAAAAATTTAGCTTTCCAGCTGCCATAGTCGAGGCTGGGGAGTTTTTTTCAGT
>FIZT01029365.1:0-12171 GCA_900065295.1 Paracoccus marginatus | reverse complement strand
AATTGGAACTGTGCTAGCATTATGCTAGCATATTGTAGCACTAGCATCAAAAAGTGGTCCAAAAACAGGCCAGAATGTGCTAGCACCTAATTGTCGATGGGGTTTTGGCATATCAATTTTGAAAATTTTTGACAGTTTTGGAGAATTTGCCAATTCTAAAAAATTTGATGGTTTTAAAAATTTTACCATTTTGGACAATTTAGCAATTTTGGAAAATTTGACAGTTTTGAAAATTTTGATGGTTTTGAAAAATTTAACAATTTTGAAGAATTTTTCACCGTCGAAGAATTTCACGAATTGAGAATTTTTTGAAATTAGACATTTTCTACAATTTTGAACAATCTAGCAATTTTCCAAAAATGTGAATTTTATAAAAATTGCTAAATTGTTTAAAATTGTAGCATCATAAAAAATTACCTCGTAACGATAACTTTTTTATTTTTGTTGAAATTTAATTTTTTTTATTTAAATTTTAATTCAGGGGGGGGGGGGGGGGGTTGAATAAAATCACAAGGCCATACAAACATAGACTGTAGACTGTTGTTGCAAATATCAAACGAAATCCGTCCTTCCGAAAAAATCTTATGACTTTGTAGGGAATGTAAAATATTTAATTCTCCACGATTTTCGCTCTATCAACTTTTTCCCCAGAAACGTCCAATTTAGCCTTAAAATAAAATGTAGAAAAAAATAGTAAAAACCCAAATGCATATTGCATAATTGTGTCAAGCATGGCTGGGCGAGTCTTCGAAAGTTCTAACTTGGATCAAAATCTGTTATTTTAAAGCTGATGCCACAAAAATCAAAATTTTTTATAATTCGTTTTGAAACACTATTCTCCCTTCAACATTTCTTAGTTTTTCAATAATATCTTTGTCGGTTTTACCTCAATTTTAATTCGAATTGGAAAGATGGTGAAAACCCCTAAATGTTCACAAATTGAAAAATAAAGGTAACGATTTGAAAATTTGATTGAAAGAAGAGAGTGAATTTTTCAAAAGTATGCAAAATTGTGACAGTTGAATAATTTTGTGAAATAAAATTTCGAAAATTTTTAGAAGCACTTTTGTGGTAATTTTTTAGACCAATTTTTTCAGTATTTTTCTGTTTTCCGTTTTTTTCTTTCTTTTTTTTAAAATCGAAAATGAAGGATTTCTATCAGGAAGGTGAAGTTGGTAAGAAAATTTTTTCCAATTTTTTCATTTTTTTTTTTCAAATTTAATTTTAAAAAAACAGGAAAAATATTGAACTTGACTAACTATGGAACTTTTGGAAAATTTTCCCAAACAACGTGTGTGGAAAACATTCGACAAAAAATTCTCAGCGTTAAAAAATAGACAAAAAAAAATCGAACTTGGTTCAAATTATTCGCACGTGTTACATAGGTATTTTTTTACGTCGATAATTTTCATTGAGAAAGGGAAAAAAATCTGAAAAAGTTGAAAAAAATCGCATAATTTTCAAACAATAAAAAAACAACTCATTTCAAAAACCTCTACTTCACATCCATCCAAAATACACAATCCAATCGACCTACTTCCCTTCAACCCTATCATTACGAAATTTCCAGCCAACGCAAAAATTTACCCAAGGTAGTAATTAAGCGAGTAAAAAAAAAAAGGAAGCGTACAATTCCGTATAGCTATTTTTCCACTACACTCGGCTTTCCATCATACCTATATTTTCAGCTCGATGCTGGCTCAGGAATCCGATCCTATTCCTTTTTTTTTTTTACATTCGAACTACGCATCGAAATTAGTGAAAGACCAGATAAATTACATAACCGAAACGATTTACCTTGAAATGCGTAAAAAAAAAACACTAGCCATGACTAAACGCACACAGTGAAAAAATCAGGAAGAGAAGCATTCAAGGTCGCTATGCTAACCGCATAATGAAAATACCACTTTTTTCCACGTTGATTACCAATCACATCGGTTCTCCGCTGTACCAGAATATATTTATACGCGTATGGTAAACCGCTCCGCTCCGCTAAAACCGATTATTAACGACGCCAATTTCGCTTATTATTTCAACTATATTTCAACTTTGAAAAAGGAGAAGTTTATCTTGACCTTCCTCAATGTAAAAATAAGTTACAAAGAGCCTGCTGCGTGCCGCTACGTCTACGCAATCCACGTTGCGTTGAAATTGAAAAATTCACGATAGCAGGAAACACATCTCGATGATTATTTTTTTTGTACCCTTCCACGTATAAAAATATGCGTAGTTTTTTTCAACGATCAACCTAGTTTCCGCACGATGTGATTTTTCTAGCTCTAATACGGGCACAGGTACAGGCACAGATTACAGGTACACGACGCAGTCGATCTGACGACCCTCGAATTCCGACCTCAACGCGTCCAGTCGTCGGTGCGTACCCAAAATAAACACGCCTCGTCGTATACCTTCCTTACTAACACTTGCGTAGCGTATACGTATTCGATTGAAAAAATTTTCACGCTACGTAACAATTAATCGAAGAATATTAAATCGGGCGGAGATCGAATATCAAGATGTAGATTTTTTTACGATCGAATCTATAAAACATTTTGTAAGTTTTTTTTTATTGTTTTATTGCAAAATTTCACACACGAGTGAAGAAAAATTAGAAAAAAAAAACGATTTTTTTCGCGAGAGGGAGGCTGCTGCTGGCGGTTTCGCTGATATGAGAAAGTCACCACGAATACCTCTTTGTTCTTCTTTTACTGTAGCCTTGAGGGGGTATTATTATACGAATTCTAACCTATCAATTCTCTGTACCGAAGAGTACTCGGCCTTGATTTTTTTTCACTCGATTCCGCGTGTTTAATAAGAAATGATGATCACATATAATTACACAATGAGTTTTTTTTTCTCTTTCTTCACGAAATGTTGCACATTTTGAAACGTAGCGTTCGACACGTATTCTGAACGTATGTATTGTTAAATCTCGCGTAAGTTTCAACAAATTTTCAGTTTAGAGTAGGGGATCGAGTAGAGGTGTAATTTTTCTATTCAAATGAAAATGTGAGAAAATGCTCTGCGAATTTTTACCCATACCCGACGGATGGGCTTCCAAATATGCGATTTTCAGAGTACCTACACGTAAAAATGTCATTTTTGTGAGTTTTCAACCGATTTTTCTTAAACCTGGCAGGAGGATAGAGACAGTACCAGAGAGTTTTTTCAATTTTTCTCAAATTTTTTTCTACCACTTAAATGACCTTGAATTTAACTTTTAATATTTAAAATTTCCACTACAGAAGTTGTAGTTTTGGTATAGACGAAATTAATTTTTTTCTACATTTTTTAGACCATTTGATAAGGTTCAGAATTTTTTTGAATTTGTGTCGATGAAGTGATACCTAAATCTTCGAAAAAACTGTAATTTTCCTCATCTTTTCCCCCACCTTTAGACTATTTTTGATCAATTTTTTTTTTCTCAGTTGTACATACGCCCTGTACCCAAATTTTGCCACAATTCGTTTATTTTTGAAGATTTTGATTTTTCAAACATTTTTAAGACATGATTTGAATTTTGGTAAATAGGCCTATATGAAAAATGGCCAAACAAAAAGAACTATCACGGATTCAACTTCAGCATGTTAAACTACCTCAATTTAGACATTTTCAGCCATGATTTTGCTCGAAGTTGAGAAATTTGAATTTTTCAAATATTTTTTTCTAATTTTTCAATGTTGGATTTTTGGCCAAGAAATTAATTTTTCGAATTTTGAGCAAAACCATGGCCTGAAGGGTCTAAATTAAGGTAGTTTGATTCGCTGAACTTGAATCTGCGGTCAATTTTTCTATTTGATGTGTTTGATTCGAAAAAATCAAAATCGTGAAAAATAGACGAATGAGGGATTTATTCTGACCAAAATTCAAAAAAATTCAGAATAGTTCAAAACGATCAGATTATGCAGAAAAAAAGAATCTGCTCACACCAAAAATGCAACCCTCGTAAGGTCATTTGCAATATTCAAAATCAAATTCAAGCTCGTTTTAGAGATTGAAAAAATCTGAAAAAAATTTTCAACCCTTCCTGGCCCTAGCACCTGAGCGAAGTTTGAAGAAAATCGATTGAAAACCTGCGAAGGTGTACAAAACAGAATTTTTAGTATGTGATCTTCAAATCATCTTTTATCGAGATGAATCGGAGCCATAGAAAATTCAGACGAAGTTCCTGTAGCTGAAGCTAAATGCGTCTCCTAAGCACACCATAGCCTTTTTTCGTCAGATTTCTGTTTTTCAAGCCATTTTTCATACGTTAGTTTTCTTTCAAATTGCAAACTTCTGTATACGACCCCCCCCCCCCCTCCCGTCTAAAATATACGGTTTCGATAAAATCACTGTCATGGCTTACCTTAGAAACATTTCTATCGATGGATATCGACGTTGACTTAGATTCAATTTTATTTGGAACTGATAAGTTGATCGGTATCGATGAGCTGCGTCTTCGGCGCAAGTGATTCGAAGACGGGCATTCTTCATCGTCTTCGTTTTGACTAACGGACGAGCCTACTTCTTCGGAACTTCTGTCGTCCGAAGATAAGCGACGTTTTATTGTAGTTTTCGATTCGTCTTCGAACGTCCTATCCCATAGCTCGGATTTGATTTCGAGTAAACTGAATAATTCCGTTATGCTGTCTAGCTCGCTCGACTGGAACATGAAAAATTATAAAATTTCATTAGTCGTCAGCCTTGGTCTATAGTGGTAAACGTTTTTGAAAAAAAAATTATTTCGTCAGGTAGGGGTCAAAAAAGTCATCAATGAATTGTTTAATATTCGATTTTTTGAATCATTTTTTCCAATTATGATTTTAACACAATCACGCCAATTGCCACTTTCGAAATTAATTTAATTTTCGAACTATTTTTCGAAAAAATAAAAAATTACGATCAATAAAGAAACGCTAAATTTTAGATTTTACAAAATTTCTCGGTATCAGTTCAAGGCTGATTTAGTGATTTTTCAATTAAATGAAAATTTTACATTTTATTTTACATTCTTCAAAAACAATTTCGTCGTAAAATTTTCATTAATCCGAAATTTCGAAAAACAATTTTCAAGTTATTGATCGTAAAATTTAAGTCGAAGTCAAGGAATTATGTATTTTAATATCAAAAATTGAATTTGAAATTAAAAAAAAAAATGGCAAAGAAACTTTATCGATAGGAAAAAAAGTCGGAGTGAAAAGAGCAGACGCCCTCCGTCTCCTCCATCACACCATCTAGCTGCTGAAACTGATTTTGGCCTTTTCTTAATTTCAATGGCAACACTAATTTTTCAACTCAGATTTTCTATAATCATCATCATCATTACTTGGAAGCTGACTCATCAGCCAACCCCATCGAAGAGAAAATGAAGAGGACTAAAAACCATTAGAATAAACTTGAACCAAGATAAAAATCTTTTCAGAACTCATTAAAGAAAGAAAAAAAAATCGCCAATAGAAAGAACTACACAGTCGTCTATCACTTGAAAAAAAAAAAAAAAACTTTTCAAAGCAATCAATTGAAAACATCAATACTCTAATCACCTATTACTACATGGTTCCAAATCTATGCATAATCAAATTATATCGAAGGTTAAACTAATAATTCAACGTTTCGGTCGCAATTTGCTTTTTTCTCGACATTTGGCTACCTACAACTATACGACACCGCGAAGACATTTATCATTCTTTATTCACGGTTCGCGGACAAGAGAAGATGCAGGCAGGGCACCTTCGCCTTCACCTGTGATTTCGATCTACATTCAACATTCCGAAGCAACAAGTTTAACAGCACGAGCGCTCGAAGGCGAAGCGACGGAACGTGCAACGTGCGGAAATTAGATCGTAAAAAATCTCTTTTGAAGAGCTGATTATCAAAGAAAAGCACTCGGAGACCTATTTTGATTACAAAATAAGAAATTTACGGGCGAGCACGGCCTTGAGAAATTATTTCCTGTCAAATACCAGCTAATAAAAAAAAAGTAATTATACTATAATATCTCGTTTTGTATCGACATACATACGCGCATTTATGCATGCTGTATTGAAAAGCCATAAAACACGACTCTCCTTTTCCTCGCCATCGCCCAGATAAAGCTATCACCATTCTTTATTGTGTACTTTTTTAACGATCGATAAATCATAAATCAAACGAATGCTCTTTATCGGGTCGTTTTTATGATCTGCATGTAGGTATACAAGAGTCTTCTGCCGACTTTGTACTTTTTGACTTCTTATTTTAGTCATAATACGAGTGCTAAGTTGTCAAGTTGTGATGGATCGGTTTTTTGCATTTTTTTTTCACACACCCATGCGTAGGTGGATTGAATGAAAAGAAGAGAGATTTTGATAAAATCCTCGACCACGTGCAATTAGAGGTTGCGCACAACTTACCCCGAAATAATTTTTAGGCTTTTATACATGCAGTGTTGCCATGCCAGCTATCGAGATGATTTTTTTTTAAATTCCCAAGTCTTTAAAAATATTTGTGTGGCTGTATTGAGAGACCAAATTGGAAAAAAAATTTCATAAAATATTGACCGCTTGAATCAATGAATTAGGGATTTTTCGAAAACAGGCAAAATTGGAAATAAGTAGGCACCTATATTTTTTTTTACGCCACCCTGTCGCACAAACTGCCATAAAACTACAATATTTCGTTTTACACGCGTTAAATAACTATTTCAGGTCGACCTAATCGAGTATTTCGAATCGAATCGCTGGATTATGTAATTCGTCCGGTGTCGCCAGCGCCATGTCGAAGGTAAATTCGCGACGGACAGGAAATCATATTTTCCATGCTTCGAATAGTATAAACTGCATACAACCTTTTCTATTCTAAAAATCATAATTTTTCCAGTTTCTAAACTCAAAAAAAAAATGATAAAAAATGAAAATGGGAATGAAAAAAAAAACTGATTTCATAATTATGATTTTTCTAACCTATGAGAAGAGAATCGACAACTTATCGACTCTTGTTGACAAACGATGAGTAATAATCAGGCCCTGTAATAATCCAAAGCGTCACTGTTCTTAACATCGATCCCCTCCCTGCTTCCTCAATCACCATTGACGTTAATCGAACACCCGATAAACCATCAATGTAAAGAACGTGTACGATTTTCGAACAGAAAATCTGGTACCGTGTTCTAGAAATCACAGTCGAACCACATAAACCAGCACGTTTTTTCGATTATTCAAAGAAACGGTTTCGACGAATTGCGACGAACGCCGAATATTGATTTTCGAAAAAACAACAGTCTGATACAGACGTTGAATTTGAGCACGACAGTTCATTAAATTATTATTTTTTTTTTTTAAACGTCACGAAATATACATTTCTCGAACGTAGTTTTGATAAATCGACGAATAAAATGAATCACTGGCATCTGGGAACGTATTTATTTCTTTTGATTTTCAAATACAACGCAGTCGCGTATCGACGTAAAATAAACTGTGTTTTCGAAAATGTAGCACTGACGTGCGAAAATTTCGGCTCTGTCGTTTCCAAGCAATGAAATTAGAAAAAATCGTATTCGCAATACAAGAACGATACTGAAACGTGCTATCGATGGTATAAACCTAGAATTTGGGTGTAATTTTTGGGTCTCATTGGTAGCAAGGAATTAAAGTTAGGATGATCGTCGAAGGAAATATTTTTTGAACGGAATTTCAAAGTTTCATTACTTCACCGACTGAGTTTTCAATCGATGAACTTTTTTTCATTTTTTCGTGAATTCAAAATCAATCCTCCGAATTATTCTATAAATAGATCATCGATCACTGGTGCAAAAACTGAAATTTCCTAAGACGAGTTCTGAGATTTTTTTAAAAAATGGAAAAAAAGTTGAAATAAAATAAAAAATAGGGAGAAAATGCAATTTTCAAAAAATCAAATATTTCTAGGGACAGTATCGTGAACCGATGCGGCAAGTCAAAGAGCAGTGTCAAGATGCCAATGTAACTTTCAGGAGCTCAACGAGTCACCGAAATGAATGATGATCAGTAAAAAAGGAAAAAAAATAAAAGTTACCACAAAGAATGATCAGAATCACGAAACCTTCAATGCAGTATCACCATCATTTTACGTAACACGACGACAAAAGCGCCCTGTTGGGCTTGGTACATATTGAATCAGAACGGATATCCCGATTGATTTCCCTTTCTTTATGGAATGAATTAGGTAAAAGCGCAAGTTGATTAAGAACTATTCAGTCACCACCCAATGTGTGAATTAACGCCACACAAGACGAGATATTACACTTGCAGGGCACCCAGCCTTATATGCGAACACTTTCGAGGACCATTTTTAGCATCATTTTAGGAAAGACTCGAAGTTAAAAATCATAAATCCATTCAATAGGCCTCGTAAGTATGCACCAATAGAGTGAGATAAATTAACGAAATGATCAATCATTAGGTATAGGTACGATAGAAAAGATACGACTCGCGTGTATATAGCGTATAGGTATACCGCAACAACCCAACAAGGTATGCACTTATTTTATACATTCACCCACTAAAACAATGTCCTACTAATCGATATCAGTCTATTAAATCTGACCACGTATTAGTCGCTAATTAGACGCGTGCTGCCAACATCAAGGTTTAAAACGTCTCCTATAGACAATTGTGTGTGGTGACACGCACGGGACGAGGAGAGCCAATGCCAAAATCTCGCCGCAGTTCTAGATAAGGGCAATGTATTACATAGGTGTTGGCCAATACCCGAAAACCATCGAGAGAAAGTACGCGATCAATGTCGCTTACAAGTTGGCCACTATGGTAAAGACGGTGTACGCCATGCGGGGTGGCGTGCCAGTAAGAAAGAGAGAGAGAGAGAGAAAAAAAAAACTCGAAACACCAGATTACAGAGGTAGGTATAGAGAATCGACGCTGCGATATTTTTATTAGACGTTATTTTAAAACGGAGAGGGGCACTGACCTCCATCGACGGCACTGACCTAACATAAGCTATTACTTCACCATTGATCAATGTATACTATCTGGTGTGGTATAGGTATTTCGGACGTGTTATCGCGTACCTAGCTACGCATTGTGAAGCCGCGTGTACGACTGGCACTCTGGGAGACTTGACATTATCGAAACTGTCGTAAATAGTTATCGTGGGTCCATTGTAAATTTGTAATTAGTCCATACTCCGGCATTACAAATTAATTTTTTCGTTTTTGTTTCGGTCTAAACTGATTAGCTGTAAGGTGAAGACGGCGATTATGTGTGGCGAACTTTGATCGCATTTTTTGAGCAAAAAACACGAGTAATAGGGTCGGATATTAAAAAGGAGTTTTGTAGAGAATTTTATGAAGAACATTTTAGGATCAATTTTTGTTCCATGTATTGGAATAGTTTTTTCGAGAAATAACAATTTAAAATGACTTTTTGTTGCAAAGCGAGAGCAATTTTGGACGCGAAATGATAAGAACATATTGTTCATAAGATCAGAAAAGTTCAGATCGCATCATTGTCTCGTTTCAGACTAGAGTTCAGATTGATAGCTGTAAGGTGAGAACAGAAGCTCAATGTGGCGAACTTTGATCGCATTTTTTGAGCAAAAAACACGAGTAATAGGGTCGGATATTAAAAAGGAGTTTTGTAGAGAATTTTCTGAGGAACATTTTAGGATCAATTTTTGTTCCATGTATTGGAATAGTTTTTTCGAGAAATAACAATTTAAAATGACCTTTCGTTGTAAAGCGGGAGCAATTTTGGACGCGAAATGATAAGAACATATTGTTCATAAGATCAGAAAAGTTCAGATCGCATCATTGTCTCGCTTCAGACCATAGTTCAGATTGATAGCTGTAAGGTGAGAACAGAAGCTCAATGTGGTGAACTTTGATCGCATTTTTCGAGCCAAAAATGAGTAGTAGGGTCTGATATTAAAAAGGAGTTTTGAGCAGAATTTTGCGAAGAACATTATTTTCACGATCAATTTTTGGTCTGCATATTGGAATACATAGTTTTTGTACACATAAATCAAAATTTCAACGACTGCAAAACTTAAAACGAGAGAAATCCTGAACATTCAATAATGGGGGCATATGTTTACAAGGATCAGAAAAATTCAGACCACCAGACACTTCGAAATAATTAATATTAAGATATCCTACCCAAAACCCATAAACTAAATAGGTACTCAACACCATAACTTACTTCGACATTAACTTGTCCCGTATACAAAAATGTTAAAACGATCTTCATATGGGATTCTTTAATATCTGGTATCTGTATGGTAACGCTATTTCCTTCTGAGGTAGCAATTTCATCTTCTAGTAATCGTTTGACCAAAGGACTAGCAGAGGCCATGACCAAACGATGGGCCTTCACCGGTACGCCTTTCTCGCAAATTATAGTCATATCGGCGAACGTATCACATACAAACCATTGTCTTATCTCTTCTATTAGTGAAATATTGTGTTTGCCATAGTGCAGGGTCAGCAGACCACTACTGTCGCCCTCACAATCATACATAATTCTCCTGAAACAAACAATTCATCATAATCAATTTGAGATAACCATAAAATAATGCGGTTTCCTTTAAAGTCTCTAATTTTCTCTATAGATATTATAGGTATAGGTACTCTAATTCAAGGTATTGTTTTGTGAGATTGAAATGTACTTAACGTAGCGAAAATTGAAGCCGCCACCGCAATCTAACCTCTACAATAAACGCTAATTTGTCGCGTATGCGCCAGTTACTAAGAATCGACTTATTTCTATAAACAATTACCAGGAAAAAAAAGGTTATAACAATGCATGGTAATTATCGTGATTTGAACATCATCGCTGAGTTATCTTGGTCTTGTCTCTATGAGCCGTTATAGATAATATAGGTGGATAAACGGTAATGCGATTAGCGATAATGTTACCATTAGAGTCTAGACGCCGTTTTTAATTAATTTGTAATGAAATACGAACTTATGCTTTCTCAGGGAATTTCATATATATATTATATTGATAAAACAATAGTTAAGAAAAAATGTTCAAGAAAAAGAAATAGGTATACTCGAAATTCTTTCCACTTCCAAAGTACTGCGAGATTCTTTATTCAGAATTTCAGACTGCAGACGTTAGTTTCCTTACTTGAAACTGGATGAACTAAGGACTATTCAAAATATAAAGGCATTAACACTAGAGAACGTTTTCTTACATTAGCGCACCCAGCGGAATTTCCATGGTATCATATGCTTAAAACATTTTTTAGAAAAATTTTTACGCTTCCATTCCATTTTATCAGGGTTGGGTTAGCAAAGAATTTGCATCATTTTTTACATCTTGATTCCAGCAGGGTGTCAACAGATTTTTGAAATCCTAAAATAGCGACTTTTAGCGACCTTTTTTGCGACGTTTTATCGAACGATTGCAGTGCACAGGAGCGCAGCGAAGTATTTTCGAGGGGGGGAGGGGGTCTCGACGATTTTATCGACTCTAACTAAAATTGGGTTGAAAATAGGTGAAGGTGAAGATACATTAAAAAGAGGGTGAGCCCCAGTAGGCTATTTTTGGAGTAATTTTCACAGTGTGAGAAGAGGAGCGAAAACTTTGTGAAAAATTTCAAAAAATTTCATTTTGACCTGAAATTAGGGTATTTTTTACGTAGGATTTTTGATGCAAAGTAAAATTTAAACATAAAAGTATGGAAGAGATTATGGCTCGAGCGAAGCGAGGGCGAAAACCTTTGGAAATTTTTTTGAAAAACAGTAATTTTGGCTTTGAAAAAATTTACTTTTTGTTAGGTTTCATTTTTTCAAAGTATACTAGGACAAAATAGCGACTTATGAATGAATTTCGAGTCATTTTTGCGACTCTTTAGCGACTTTGGCGACCAAAATCTCAAATTGCGACTTTCTAGCGATAATTGCGACCTGTAGACACCCTGTATCCGTAGAGTTCAACAAAATGTTGAATACTCGACCAGTATTCGAATTGTATTGTTTTGAAGTATCTATAGTAGATACAACGAAAGAAGGCACATTTCCCCTACACGGCGATTAAGGTGGTTCTTCGGGTTATGAGGGGTTGCATAAGCAGCCCCTGCGCGTAATGCATTTCAAATGGGACCGTTTCTGCAGGATTTCTCGAAAACGGCTGAATGAAATTCAATGAAATTTGGATATTTCTAACCTCGCTACAGAGCTCTTTTTTTGATTTTTTCGATACAATGAGAAAT
>FIZT01029336.1:0-12967 GCA_900065295.1 Paracoccus marginatus | reverse complement strand
ATTCTCGAGAATATTCGCGCAAATGCGCGCATAATTGCGCATTTTCTGTATTAGGATAGCATAGGTTTACCTATGCCCCTAAGCTATCAAAAAATTTGAAAAAAAAATTAAAAATAACCGCATAAATCAAAAAACTAATTTAGGTACCTACAAAATTGAAAAAATACGGATTTTGAATGTAATTTTTTTACATTTTTCACTTTAATTTTATATGCCAATTCAAATGAAGGAGACCATCTTGCAGCTTTCGAGGAAAGCTTTAAAATGATACCCCACACCACCCCTTTAAAACTCTATTTACAACTTTTTCTTAATTTATCACGACTTTTTACACTTTACAGGAAAGTGACCATCACTAATTAGGGCAAAACAGTGCGCCAATGAATATTTACTTCATTTGTAATGGCATAAGGGTTAAACTTGGTTAAACAGTTTGTCAAAGGGTTGCTATTCCTGATTTTCGTCGTTCATTTTTGATAACATCACCCAAAAATGTCAGGAGTGGCAACCCGATTTGATCAAATTGTTTGAACGGGTAAATCGCACTTTAGAAGTTGAAATACTTTCAATATAGGGGAAGGATTTTTAGAAGAAAAAAAAGATAAAAAAATTTACACGTAGCTGGTTTTTTTTACAGCAGCTTCCACTCTGAAAAAAAAATGAAGAAAAAAGTCTCAATTCATCAATAAGTGGTAGCCAAAATGGTGAAATTTTCAGTTGGTACTCCGAAAGAAGAGACTTTTCCACTACCGGCGACCTTTCCGAAACAGGGATAACGAAACAACCAATGCGCTCAAAATCAGCCCATTTCAACATTCACTGGTTACGCGCCTTAATCGCCAAGTAGGGGAAAAGTCTCTTCTTTCGTTGTTCTAAATAGTACAAATATAATGGTGCTAGAATTTATCAACTACTTTGAAGATAATTATTTAAATGAAATGTCATCAAGAGTAAGCATTATTTTATAATAATTGATTTAGTAACTGCCACTGTCGAAGAATAACGTTTAAAAACTTCCTTCGAAAAGCAATTTCAGGATTATGGTCAAGATTTGAGGATACCGATTAATCTCGAAGAAGACGATGTATTCAGAAAAAGCAAACGAGACGATTGTCCTTTGAACAAAGAAGAACTAGGTACCACCTAATATAATTTTGCATCATGATCTGTCTTCTTCAACAAAGCGACGTTTGATAGAAACGTACGGATTTTCAGGTAACAAAACATGGTCGTTTTTACACACTATGGCTGCTCATTACCCAGACAAACCTTCTCCGGAAGATCAACGTGACATGGAGCAGTTTTTCAGAATACTTTGTCGTTTTTATCCATGTCGCAGCTGCGCCGAAAGTTTCTCCTTATTGTAAGCGACTTTTTAAAAACGAATTTTAGTGATTTTCACCCATCTTGATGACGTTGAAATATTTCAGATGCGCGCAAAGGCCTCCTGAAGCTGGTTCGCAGAAGGAATTAATCGAATGGCTATGTTGGGCCCATAACCAAGTTAACTTTAAATTGAATAAACCGTCTTTTGATTGTAACTTGGTCGATGATCGATGGAAATATGGATGGAAGGATGGATCGTGCGAATAACTATTACAGGAATATAATTTGTTTTTGAATATCGATTGATTCTGTAATAAATAATGTTAACATTTTGTTATCGAGATAATTTATCGCAGCGTACACAAAAGAAAAGAAAAAATTTGCCATAGTTTATATTTCAATTTAGATTAACATGTAATAAAACAAGCATAGAATATTATTGAATAAATTTATCGGTCGTAGTAATCAATACGGCCAGGGCTGGTATAACACCTCTGTGCCAATACGTCGATAACTTTTTTAACCGTGTCTTCCATTTTGACGTAATTATCATTGTTAATCATATCGGTAAAGGTACTTTTTGTTTCGGAATTACAACATTTGCTCGCAATCTCTTCCAACATATCAGTTTTTATTGGACCTAAGTACCATAATTTAGATGAGAATTTTTATTATTTTCTTAATTCATTCAGAAAAGGTAATAACTTACCCGGTGAGTAGCTTAAAATATTCAACGAAGAATCCTCTTCTGCTAAAGTTTTGAAATACATTTCTCGGCTCGCTTTTCCGATGCAATAGAAAGACATTCCTTTGAAAGGTACCGAAGCTGCGAGAGATGTAATGTTGAGTAAACATCGTTCGCCGTCTTTGAAAAGTTTCAAGAATGCCGAAGTTAGCAAAGCTACCGAATACAAATTCAACGTCATGTATCTGTAAATAAATAATTCAGTTGGTTAGGTAATCGAAGAAAATATCATCAGTTGAAAAATAAAATGATCAGTACTCGTTCCAAGCGTTTAAATCCTTCATTTCAGCTGCTGGAGTGTGACACGATACAGAAGCAGCGTTATGGACCAAAAAATATAACTCGTATTTCTTGCCAGTGGCAAACGGTGCCAAAATCTCTTCATATTGTTCGGCATTTGGTTGGCTTAAATCAACAGAAAGCACCTTAAAAAAAAAAAAAAAAAATTGTTAATAATATATTATTCCTTAAAATACGAACTGCAATAAATTGAAAAAAGTACCTTGACGTTTAATGATGGATTTATCTCGAGTATTTCCTTTTTGGTATTTTCTAATTTTGGTAATGTTCTCGCTAGCAATAAAATGGTGGATTCTGGAGCCAACAAACGGCTGAATTCGATGGCTAAATTTTTGCCAATACCTTGACTGGCTCCGGTAATAACCAGGAATGTGGGTCGATTTCAAAATTGTGTTTTTGCTTCAGTCATGGTTACTGACTTCTATCTGAATCTGGTTTTTCAAAAGCTATAGATAATGTATCGTTTTTCACCAATTCAGCCAATTCACCGATGGTCAAAGCTTGCTCTGGATTTATTCTCGTGATGATTGAATTAGGTGTCAGGCTGGCTTCTAATTCGGAATCTTGATTCAAATTCAGTTGTTCTCGGGAGTCACTTTCGATTACACGGACCATATACGAATCCCACGTACTTTCGACAGCTTTTACCAAATCATTCTTATTTTTCGGTTTGCTCACGTTTTTCAATTTTGACAACTTTTTCTCTAAAGATAAAAGAACACAATTCACATGTAACTTATGGCAACTGATTTAGTTCTCATAATGAGGTAAATACTACCTAACGATGCTAAGTATTGATTGGAGTCAGCCAATGGCTGGTAAGAAGCTTTCACAAAGTCGTCATCAAATTTCTTATCGGATGTGGTGCCGTTATCATTTGAACTTAACCAAGGATTATGGTTACTGCTGTTATTTGAGAACGAAGACATATACGTCTGATATGTTATACTAAACGAATCGAAGAATTTTTCAAAACGATGAAGTTCGAGATTATATGAAAAATGGGTGTGTGCAAGAATGATTAAATTCAATACGCTGAACTGCGTTTTATGATGGAAAGTAGGGCACAAGACGCGCAAATTTAAGATGGAAAAAGAAGAATAATTTTAATTCAACTGCAAACTGCAACTAATATTGATTATTCAATAATTTCACGAAAAATTATACATTTTTCCATTTTTTATTTCTTATCACACCAAAATTAGTTATCACTTTTCAAAATTTTGTTGATGGCGGGGAAACCGGAAATGTGGGAAGAACGACAGTGGATAAAGAGAAATAAAATTATTTCGGTAGCTCTACATGCAAGTTGGAGTCATAACATTGTCTTCTCTTCTAGATGTTCAATTAGCAGTAAGAATGATAAATTTATTTGTTAAAAATAAATTAATTAAAAAATTTTAATAATCATTGAAAAATTTTCAAAAAAATTTGAATTGACGAAATTCTGATAAAGCAATGAGAGAATTTTCTGAATTCGTGTGCCACGTCAATGGCAGCACTGCACAACACAAGTAGGTCATTTCCGCTTCTACCTATCTAATGGGAATGAATGAAAAACAAAAAACAACATGATTCAAAATACGCTACAATTCAAATCGTCTTTATGCCTTTGTTGATAAAAATCAAAAATAACGTCGAAACGCGGTTCATCAACGAATTTTGAAGTGAAAATTAGTTTAAAACTTCAATTAAATTGTGATAAAATGGTTTTTAATAGTTTTGATCAATAACGAAGAATCATGAGCGTAAGTATCACAACTTCCTTAGGTGTTTGCATGGAGCATTTCCAAATCAATGTTGACTTTTTAATCAGTTCTATGATTGGCGCGAAATTGTTTTTCTATATGTGGGATGTTTGATGCTCAATTTATAGCGTTTAATTTAATCATAATTTCGTAGCGAATTCTTAATTATTCATTAATTGTACGACTGAAGCGGTTATCTAAATATACCGAATGTTGTAATTCGATTGACCTACTCAGTGAATAATGGTTTGTTCATGCACTTCATCCTCGAATTTCGTGAACCTTGGAAAACAACCTGTAAAAACAACGCATAACATTTGTTATTTTTTATTACAGAAAAACAAAGGAGCAGATGATGGTACAAGATGTCGCAAAAAAGCACGAGTCGATAAACGAAGAGAAGAAGAAAGTCGCGATGAAAGCGATATCTCCGATACGGATAAGTTTTCAGACGACGAAGAAGGCGGAATCCGCATCGATGATATTTACATTCCACCAGCACCTCCGCCAGTTTGTTCTTACGAATCGACCGGACCTAGGCTTATTATTACTCACATAGTTAACGAGAATTTCAAAAGCTATGCTGGTCGAGTTGTCGTGGGACCATTCGACAAGGTATTTCGTTTGTTTTTATCGATAATTTAATTTATACTCATTAGTGGACCGTGTTTTACAGTTTTTCAAATGTTACAGAGCTTTTCTAGCATTGTCGGTCCTAACGGTAGCGGTAAAAGTAATGTTATTGATTCGATGCTGTTCGTATTCGGATACCGTGCTTCAAGAATCCGATCCAAGAAAGTATCCGTTCTTATTCATAAATCTGAACAACATCAGCATGTTCCCAGCTGTAAAGTAGAAGTTCACTTTGCTCAAATTCTCGATAAAGTAAGGCTCTTTCAACTCGTATGATAAAAAGCCCGCCAAAAAACTTACATGTTGACAACAATGATTATTTTTCAGGAAAATGGTGAGTACGATAGAATACCAAACTCGGAATTTGTCATATCACGTACGGCATTCCAAAATAGCTCCTCATTTTACGAATTGAATGAAAAAAGAGTTCAATTTAAAGAAGTAGCTATGATGTTACGCAAACATGGAATAGATCTGATTCACAATCGATTTTTAATTTTACAGGTAATTAAATATTTCATCATCGAAGTAATCAACCATTAGATACGACTTGAAAATACTTCTTTTTTTCAGGGTGAAGTAGAACAGATTGCTTTGATGAAACCCAAAGGGCAGAATCCTCACGAAACCGGTATGCTGGAATATTTGGAAGATATCATCGGCACAACTCGTTACAAAGTGAGTAGCTTATCTTGGAAAATCGCACGTTATTGAAAATTCTAAATAACCGTCCAATTTTAGGAACCCATTGAGAAGCTATTATCCCGTATTGAAGTGCTGAACGAAGAAAGGCAAGAAAAATTGAATCGACTTAAGGTGGTGGAAAGCGAACGCGAAGCTTTGAAAGGACCTATGGAAGAAACAGTGAACTTCTTGAAAACTGAAAATAGAATCACCCACTTGAAGAATAAAAAATTCCAGCTTCAATTGTAGGTCGATCAATGTTATTTTTCGTAATCGTTCTCACCTCGCTAAAATTCACGTCATTTTTTTAGGCATAAGATTAACATTGGTCTGACCGAAACCCAAAAAGAAAAAGATGAGCTGGTTGAAGGATTCGACAAAATTAAAGCAAAATTAGAAGAAATTCAAGCGCAGAAAGGCACCGAAAAAAGTGAAATGGATTCGTTGAATAAGTGAGCATTTCTTCCACCGCTACATTTTTTAGCTAAACAAAAAACGAACGATTTGCATGAAATTAAACCTTTGCAGAACGTTACAAAAAATGTTGAAAAAATACGAAGAATTGAACGAAATCCATCAAAATGCCGAAAAAAAGAACACCGGATTAACCGAAGAGTTCAAGCAACTTAAGAAGAATCAGAAGAAAACGACAGAAAATTTGAAAATAGAAGAAGATAAAGTACGTCTCTGGTTGAAAATTTCCATGTTATCAACACTTAATCTAAACGTCAAATTTTCAGTTGGTAGGTTTGCTAAAAGTTCCCGAAGAAAATGAAGAACAAATCGAAAGATTAACCGAAGAAGAAGCTGAATTAGACGAACGTAGAAAAAAAGAAGAAGCGGATCTTCAAAAAGTCATGTCCAATTTACAAAAAGAAACTAAAGTTTTTCAAGAAGAAAAGGAGAAACTCCAAGCTGAACAGATCATTTTGAAGAAAAAATACGACGAAATGCGTTCAGCGGTTGGTTTTTTTTTTAAATCGTAATTTTACCACCAATATTTTTGTAAACATTTTTCGTTGCAGTATGAGTTGGCTAAATCCGAACGAGAAATTTATGTCAGTTCGGAACAAACTGAAAAAACAAAGCTAGAGCAGTTGGCTCAGAAACTGAATGAAGTGAAATTAACGTTGGATCAGAGAAAAAAGTAAGAATTTTAGTAATTACTTATTTATTGATTATTTCTACCAACTTCTTGTTCAATATTTTTTTTTTTTCAGTGAGTTATCTCAGCTTCAGAAGAACATACCCGATAAAGAAAGAAATCTACAAAAAGCTCAAAACCAATTGAAAACTGTCAAAGAGAACGACGCAAATGTTTCTAACGAATTGCGCAAACATCAAGGTCAGCTTGAAGAAAAGAAATCGTCGATGATGGCAAATCGTTCGCAAAATCGTGTCCTTAATTTTATCATGAAGTTGAAAATGGAAGGGAAAGTTAACGGCATTTTCGGCCGATTGGTAAGTCATCTTGAGAAAATTCTACCAATCGATGTAAAATTATAAATTTCAATTTTCACATGTACGTGTGTATGTATGTTCCCAGGGAGATCTAGGCGCAATCGACGAAAAATATGATGTTGCCATATCGACTGCTTGCGGAGCGCTTGATTTTATTTTAGTCGATACTTCCAATACCATCAGTGCTTGTATCAAAGCATTGAAAGAAAACAATGTTGGTCGTGCTACTTTCGTCGCACTGGATAAAATATCCCATCACTATAACAGACGTATCGTCAAGTTCAAAGGGTAAATTACAATTTTTTTAACAACAGCTTATCGCCGAATGCTGTTATGAACGTAAATTTTTTTCGCAGACCTGAAAATGCTCCTCGTCTATTTGATCTAATCCGTGTCCAAGACGAAAGAGTACTTCCAGCTTTCTACTACGCGCTTCGAGATACAATGGTGGCTGATACAATTGAACAAGCTAAACGTATCGGATATTTTTATAACACCCGGTATCGTGTTGTTTCGCTAGACGGAGGAATGGTTGAGTTATCAGGTCAGCATCCCCTCATCATCGTAGTACCTCTTGTCTATTTCAATTTAATAAAATTTACATTTGCTGATCGGACGATTTTGTTGATAGGTACCATGAGTGGCGGTGGTAAGCAAAAAATTAGAGGTAAAATGGGAAGCTCGGTTGCTGTATCGACGGACGCCTGTTCAGCCGAAGAAATTAGCCATTTAGAAAACCGTGTGACCAGGTTGGAAACACAACTGGAACAATTTAGAGAGCAAGAACGTGAATGTGAAGATATAATTTCGAGGTTGGAACCGGAAATCAGGACCATGAAAACCAACATTAATAAATTGACTGTTGCCATTGAGGTTGGATAATTTCAACTTGTAGGTATTCTCATTTCATGATCGTCTGTACAAATAAGGTATTTTACAGAGTTTAACCAAACAAGAGCCCGAATTGAAAGCACAAGTGGAAAATCAAAGGAAAAAAGTGAAAGAATGCGCTCCAAATGAGAATCGTTTACGCGAACTGTCCAAAAAAGTAGAAGAGACTGAAAAAGGTTCGGTTTTTTCGTACGTAAAAATTAATAAAAATTGAGTGAACGCTTAATCTGGCGTAATTTAAATTTACAGGAGCCAGAAAAGCCGAACTTGAAGCGAGTATAATCGAAGAAAAGGTTCAAACAGTTCACAATAAAATAATGGAAATTACCGGAGGTAAAACGGAAGAAGCGCAGAAACGATTGGACGATGTGACCAAAGAATGGAATAAAACCAGAAGTAACATTACCAAATTACAAGTCGCCATTAAAACTGCCGAAAGGTAGGCATTATTTCTGTAATTCTTTCAAGTATGTATTATTCCATCATTTCATGCTTTTTTTTCTGTTTTGAATTAAGGAATGCGAAAAAAGCTAAAGAAAGGATCGATAACATGAAAGCGGAATTGGAAGAAGCAGCAAAAAGAACTGCTGAAATTGATACTGAAAAAGAAGTAGTACAGAAAGATTGCGAAATGGCATCGGAAAAAGCAGCAGAACTGAAGGTATTCGTCCAGTATAAGATATGCAGTGAGTGAGGAATCTTTTGACAGCTTGTTATAAAATTAATTCACTTTGCAGGAACAAATAGACGAGAAACAAGCACGCCTGGAAGAGTTACAAGATGAACACAAAAAATTCATGCAAGAAGTAAATAAGTTGAAAGGAGAAAAATTAAAAGAGGAGCAGAAAATTGAAGTTATTGATAAAAAATTGGAAGAATTGCGTCGAGATATTCCCAATATTCAGCAAAAAGTAAGAATTATTGTATTTTCGCATTTTTTCCTGAGCAAAGTTTGAACCAAGGTTTCTAAAAAAAAGTTGATTCTCGTAGCTGGAAAAATTAACCCTGCACAAAATTCCTACCTTCAAAGAGCCTGCAGACGATGAAGAAGCGAACGAAGAACCACCTGAACAAGCGGAAGCTGTCACTGCTAATGAAGCTAGAGAAAACGAAGTACTATTAACCTACGATGAAGAAGCTCTTCAAGCTGCCAGTAATTCCGATATAAACGCAGAAATACAAAGGGAAGAAGAGCATTTGAAAACTTTCACGCCAAATTTGAATACTTTGAACGATTATGATAAAAAAGTAATAATTTTGAAACTCTCGAAGTATTTTTTTTTTTTTTTTTACTACAGCATGATATTTTTGTGTGTGCCATGATTTATTTATTGATTTTTTCAGACCAATCAATACATTGAAAGAAGCAAAGAATTGAAAGATATCACCGAAAGACGTAACGCCTGCCGAGAAGGATACGAAGAAGCCCGCAAAAACAGGCTGCAAGAGTTCATGAGCGGATTCACCATCATCTCGAATAAACTGAAAGAACTGTATCAGATGTTGACGATGGGCGGGGACGCCGAGTTGGACTTACACGACAGCTTGGATCCTTTCACCGAAGGAATTAATTTTTGGTAATTTTCTCGTCTATAATTCATCGAAATAAATTCGAGATTCGTTATTTTTCATTTTTATGTTACTTAATAGCGTCAGACCTCCGAAAAAATCGTGGAAAAACATTACGAATTTGTCCGGTGGCGAAAAAACACTTTCTTCTTTGGCGTTGGTATTCGCTTTACATTATTATAGGCCTACTCCTTTATACGTCATGGACGAAATCGACGCTGCGTTGGATTTCAAAAATGTATCCATCGTTGGGTACTATATCAAGGTAAGAGATTTGAAAACAATTACTTGAAAAATTGACTTCGGTTTCATTAAATTCTGATTACTTCAGGAACGAACTAAAAACGCTCAATTTATCGTCATATCGTTACGTACCAACATGTTTGAACTGGCCAACATGTTGACTGGAATTTATAAAACTTACAATTGTACCAAGACTGTCACCATCTGTCCAGACCAACTCAGTAAAAAAGATGTAAGTACAAAAAAAAAAAGGAATTAATTTACTAAATTTTTTTACGAGTTGCTAAAATTACTAATTTTCTCCTTAGCCTCAAGATGCCTCAACTAGTACAGGCAAAACTGCGCCGGAAAAATCAATGCCACCTCCCTCCAAACCACGCGTCGGTCCCGCCGAAGAACCTCGTAAACGTAAATCGAAACGATTCTCGACGGAAGTCGTCCAACCAACCGAATCAAATAATTCCGACAAAGAAAACACCGACGATGCGGACTTATCCGATATCGATCGTGATTCGACCGAAAACTCGTCCAGAGAAACACTGCAGTCGGCCGAGAACCGAGAAAGGGCTAGGCGAAGGGTGGCCACTACTAGACAGGCGAATATATCCATAGAAGAAGATTCGACAACTTCTCAAAGCAGCCTTAATTTATCCGATATCGATCGCGATCCAAACGAAAGCGAGTTATTACGAGCGGCTGCGGCTCGTGAAAAAGCAGCGAAAGAAAAAAATCAGAGACAGGGTAACGATAATTCGTTTCACGAGAAGGAGCTGAGGAAGGTGCTGGATAATTATCAAAATAGCAGATCGACTAGAAATTCTAAGAAGATGGCTAACGTCGAGAATTTCGAGTAGACTAGCTCGTTTTGATGATTTTCAATTTTCATGTAGATTGGTACCGATGTGTAAATTGTTTAAAGAAGGGTGTATCTATAGGGTTTTTTTAATTTTTTTTTTTTTTTTTTATATAATTTAAAGAGAATATACCTACTTTTTAGAAGTATTCAATATTTTTATTTCTTAAAGGTATGTGTTGAAATTAGGAGGTTGCCTCTTATGTAGGAGTGAATTATTGTAAATTTACTAAACAAAAAACTTTGAAAAGTGGAAAGATTTTGAAAAATTAAAAAATCAAAAAATTTTGAAGAGTTGAAAAGTCTGGAAAAATTTAAAAATTTTGGCAAAAAAAATTAATTATTAGTTAATTTTTGCGCGTTGGCGTTCTTTAGGCGTTCTGGTAAATAATGGATCGCAAGTATTTTTTTTTCCGAACAATACGCAACACTGACATAGAAAAGAACTTTCGCGTTGGCGCATTCTAACAAGCTTTTTCAGCAGTGAAAATCGGAAACTAAAGCCGCGAAAAGCTGGTTCGAACTTCGTAGTGTTTACGTAATGATTTACGCGCTAGATTTCAAACGAAGGTGCATCGATGCGGTTGTGTGAAAATTACGCCGATTTTGTTTCTCGTGCAAGTACATATTTTCGAGTATCGTCATTTTTTTATCATCTATGCGCGTCTGTGTTCGTGAATTTCGTACGTGTTACATCGAACGAGAGTATTTTATGAATGAAAAATCAATATTTCGATGACCCTTTGAAGTTATCTAATTAGTGTGATAAGCTTTGATCGGTGTTAACGATGGCCGAACTCCAGGCCACGGTCGAATTTGCCGTCGAATTATGCAAGTTTTATAATATTGACTTGTACCAAAGAGGGTAAGTTATCGATAAGTATTCAAACTTTACGAGTTGGTAGATAAGTTTGGTACTTTGGTTTTTTGTTTTTTAAATTTTACATTATACGAATCGAAGCAACGAAGGTATTGTTTTGATTCAAAAAGTTGACAGTCAACTTGTTATTACGCTCACGTGGTTATGATAATTCGTTATCGTCCGGCGATAACCTACCATAATAGTCGTGCGACAGTTACGTGGTTGAAAAAAGTTTGAAAATATTCTAATATTCTCAAAATAAACCAAAAAGTGTTTCTTAATGGAGTTGTCCTAAGTTGTCCGGTGCTCAGCAAAAGATTCGAATTTCGCTACTTCGACCACCGGAAAAGCCGCTTCTTCATGTTGAGGTGCCAAAATGACAACGCGATAATTTGATATTTTTAAAATCACCGTACCTACTACCACGAGATGTGAATGACATTACAGCTCTGTGGAACTGTGGGCATGCAGATTGCACATTGTTCGCTATATTCCGATGATTGTTCTAAAATTAGTCGTTCCAATAGTACGGCTAAAAGTTTCTAAATTACGGTTTGGCACAGTCTTTACGCTTAACGCGTAAAACTTAGAGTGAATGGTTTCAGGCCAATGTCGCCAAACGAGGGTAACTCGAGTGTTTAGCACTTGAAAAGCATTTTAATTTGTTACCGTATAAATATGGAATACCGCGTGAACCATTTGCTTTATGCAAAGATTTCACTCGAGGTTTTAACCCTACCATTTTGTGTACATTTGCTGGAGAGGAAAAACGCCTCGTTTAATAAAAATTAAAACAACGTAGATATTTTTGATGAAAGTTAACGTTAGTGCATTTGACAACTGTAGGTATTGATTTTCGCTTATACACCAAAAAGGTCTATCTGGAGTAATTTATGTAGTTATTTTTTCTCTCTTCGTTTTCGGAAGCATTAATTATCTCGATATCCGGGCGTCTTAATACTTATCTACGGTAACGTGTACCAAATACCAATATATTAGGCAATATAGAGCTTATAGAAGCTCAATGTGGTGCTGTATACCATCAAAACGGTCGAATTAAATATTCATTTTGATAGCTAGTGCGGTCGTTTGGTTTATGTGACAGGCCGTGCTGCGACGTGTTTGTATAAAAATTAGGCCAAAAAGCACATTTCCTCTATATACCTATTCCCAATGATATTATTTTAGAATTTTTACTCGACTTTTATTTTCAGTTTTACGAGCCAAAAGTGTTCTACCTATTCGGTTTTGTACTCGTATCGATCTCTCTCCGATGTTCAAGCCCGAAGAATTTGGCTGCAGTAAAATTTTCAACGTACTCCGAAGAATTGAAATAGGCGATATTTTCAAAAATCAAGTTTCGACGATGCTACATTACCTACATATTTTGGCTGGTGCAATTTAGTCTACAATCCAAACGCGAAAAGTGCTCTAGAAAGTGGATTTGCTATGCTTTTTTGGGGAACCAAGAACCAAAAAATCAGTTGGTTTTTTGTTGGTATGGGTGGGGCATTCACGAAAACGAACATTTTCAATTTTTGCCGCGGCGCAATAGGGGGCTGAAGCCTGAAAACCTCCAATTTTTGAAGTAGGCGGAGAACAAAAATTCTTTTTACAGTCTGATAGCGGACACTCCCCCGAGTCCGAATATA
>FIZT01029319.1:0-23292 GCA_900065295.1 Paracoccus marginatus | reverse complement strand
AAGAAATGACCACATTGCTTATCAACTTATTACATTATCACCGTGATTCAGTACATTGTTTCGAAAATCATTTCTTTCAGTGAATCAAACACGAAATCACGATTGTGAATACGTTAAATGGGTCTCGTAAAGCAGATACCAACCTATTCCCTGGGTATGGTATGGTATTTTTCACGAAACTGTATAAATATCTGCAGCCGCGTATCTCTCACGGTAGATTACTAAATAAAAACGTAAGCTGGATGCAGTTCCAGCGACTTTGCTCTTCTCCTGTTGTGTGTTCCTGGGCTCGGGTTCTTTCGCTGCTTTTTTTTTTATCGAGGAAAAATCGTGTACGATGTATACGTCTTTATTTTCATAATCACGACAACCAGAGCGTCATTAAGGAAATGCTCAGTAAGCACAGGGTGTCGCGAAGTTATTTTTCTAGATCAGAGGTTGGTTTCTGAATTTTTTTGATTTTTTTTTTTTTCAATTTTTACACATTGAAAAAGCAATTTTATTCCCTTCAATTGAATTTTTCACGTGTCTAATTTCGTTTTCAAATTTTTGTTCCAGAATTTTCACTTGATTTTTTCGAAGTTTTGTTTAAAAAATTCATCTTTAATTTTTGAAAAAAAAAATTTGATCATTTTTTTGCAAAAATAGAATTTTCATCAGTTTAGATATTTTTTCAAAATTTTTTCTCCCAAAATTACTCCAAAAAAATTTTTTATTTATTTTTTTTTCTTTTCACTTCCAAAATTCTCGTATGGAAAAGGAAAACATTCTGAAAAATTTGTTTTTAATAATTCTATCATTAAAAATAAATTCATGCTGAACTCACCTTTAAAAAACGCGTTAATCTTGACACTGCCCAGCACCGTATTCACCGCCACATCTTCCAAAATGTTGAACTCGTACCTCGCACGTTCGAACTGTACCGCGTTCGCGACACTAATGAGCGCCTGCGCATCTTGCGCGCACTTACTGCCAGCGCCATCTGTCGCCGAGATATTCAACGCGTACTGACGACTATACGACAACGATTTCGTACGCACCACGAACAACTCGCCGGTATTGCGATCGATTCTGAACAAATTTTCGTCGTTACCACTCGCGAAACGGTACGAAACCGCGCCAAAGTGGCCGGAATCCGCGTCCGAAGCTTTGATCACTGCGATCGGCGTATTACTCGATACATCGTCGCGAAACTTGATACGGTATTCGCGGGGCAAGAATACGGGCTCGTTGTCGTTCACGTCTGTTATGGTGATTTTGACTGCGGATGTTGCGCTTAGGCCACCTGTGGAAACAGAAATACAAAAATTGATTAATTTTATGATTTTTTTGGAGTCGTATCATTATGGGAATTGATGTTTTCGTCGAACAAACGCCTTCATTCGACATTAAAATTGAACAAGCCACCGAATTTACCTGTATGGAAACTCCATAATGTCTTGTCGCCGTTCTACGCAACTTCTCAGACTTTTCTTCATTATCGAGTATCCTCAATTTCTCACCCCTCACGCCACCACAAAAAGTGTAACAAATCCTGAAAATTCGATTTAAAAATCCATCTACTGCGGTCCAAACCGCATTCGATCCACACACACAGATGCCCATGCCCAAAGCCATCATAGCCATCCCAACGAACAGTCATCCTCCATCTCCGCCACATATCAGAGGTACTTTTGCGCCAAAACCCGACACCTCATCCATAATACCACAACTCGACCATGCTAATCCTCTACAGTCCTATAAATAACATCTTCATTGAAAATCGTATTTCGCGTGCCGGCCGCAACGCCGGTAAAGGCGATTAATTAGCATACGAGTTGGTCACCATTGATTAAAGGTAACCGCTCGGCTCCATTCTAGCGTAAGATTTTTCATCCAATAGCGAGCTTGGAAAAAGGTGCGGAATAAAGGATTTCGATGGTTTTATGCCAACTGCAACATCTTAACGAGTTACACATACGGCTCTTATTAACATATGTCAACATATTAACGATATTATCAAAGACGTTTCGGTCGACGTCGCCGTACCACTCGACTCTTCATCCCGTTCTTTTCGTACCGAGCCGCGAACGCACATAAATCATAAGCATAAGCCGCGCGAGCGCGGATACAGGTAGCTCTACGGCGCGCTAATCACTCCTCAACATGAATGAAAGCTGTTTTTCAGCACTATGCGCTTCTCCGCGCTGCAGTCACACCTGTGGCATCCTTTACCGCTAAAGAAAAATTGCGCCGAATCTTTCCCCACGATCCAGACCATCCCTCGGTAAGGTGTTACGATCTGCGATACGATACACAGGAAAGGTATCTCGTTCACCAAACCCAACTTATAATATACGATTACAATTTACAGAAACTTATAGATATACCAGCCTATAGGCCTACATACGACTGGATGTGTACACAGCTAGTATTACGTTGCGAAGTAAACACACAGCGACAACTTATATATAAGTACCATAGAGAAGAGGCAAAAACTCTGGAAAAAAAATGCAACGAAAGACCCCGCAGATGGTGATCAAGATCTGGAATATAGTAATACAACCATCGTCCGAACGCTGCTGCACAGTACGACGATGGGCAGGGAGATGCGAGCGGCGGCCACAACTAGATTCCAGACCTGTCAACTCGAGCTGATTTATGGGCTTTGGGACGCGCGAGCGACAGATTCCAGCGAGCTATTGCTTATACACAACGCAACGCGCAACCATACCAAACAATCCGATTACTCTTTGGTTCCCCGCGAGTGAGAGAGATAGCCCAGCTTAGACGTACGAACGCGCACAGAAACAACCGGAGTAAGACCAGGACCCAGAAGTTCAGATCGAATCAATGTTGCCGTTGTTTTTACAAGTTATTCGTATATAACCGAGGTAATTTAAAAAAAAAAAGAAGAAGAAGAAGAAAAGAAGGCAAAAACGCGTACGAATAGTTTCGTTTTAGCAATTATACCAGATTATCTGGCTTCTTTATGCCTTTTATTTGGTCCGAGGACGTGCCGATTAATTCGACGTTCTGGTCACCGATCCAATTGAAAGACTAAAACAAGCCGAAATTCGGCGGTAAATTGATTATTTTTCCGAGTTGGAATTTTTGGAACGTGAGAAATGAGAATTCTATCACCAACAGAAACGAAAATGGCAAAATCGCCTGAAATTACGACTGTTAACCAGAAAAAATTGGTGTTCTTCGAATAGGAAATTAGATATCCGATTCAAGTTTATAACAGAAAATCAATTTTCAATCTTGAGAATCAAATTTTTTATTATTTCATCATTTCGTATTTTTACAATACCTATTCATTATACCATCATCCATATTTCTTGAAATATGAAAGTCAAATTCAAAAAAATTTACAAATGATCCAAAAATCGATAATTAATTTTAAAAAAATCGAAAATCGAGTAAAAATCGATTCAAAATATTGATAATTGATAGCTGAAAAAATCGATAATCGATGGAGTAATCGATGATCGATAGAAAAGTCGATAATCGATAGAAATCAATAATCAATGGAAAAATCGATAATCGATAGAAAAACTGATAATCGATAGAGAAATCGATGATCGACAGAAAAGCCGATAATCGATAGATAAATCAATGATCGATAGAGAAATCGTCGATGATCGATAGAGAGATCGTCGATGATCGATAGAGAGATCGTCGATCATCGATAGAGAGATCGTCGATCATCGATAGAGAAATCGATGATCATTTGAAAAATCGATGTTAGATAGAAAAATCGAGTAAAAATCGATAATCGATTTAAATAGAAAAACTTGAAAAAAAAAAGATAAAATCGATAATTAAAATTTACAGCACACAAAATTGGAATCGATACAAAAAATCAATAATCGGAAACAAATTGATGATCAAAACAAAAATCGATAATCAATAAATAAAATTGAAAATCGAAACAAAAATCAAAAATCGGTACTTAATCTATCTAAAAAATTAACACGCATCGATACAGAAAATCGATATTCGATTTTTGTAAGTATTTCAAAGTTCATCGGTATATGATTTCATGCTGAAAAAATGCGACTGAAAATTTTCAAAAAAATATTCATAAATCTTCGCGAAAACTCTCCCAGTCCGGCATCCACCCTCTGGACCCCTATTTGAACTACATTCCATCCCGCTAGATGAACTCTAAAAAACTCGTCATTCTCCTCAGTCGTTGTTGGCGACTGAAACCCATTTACGATCAATGTGATCTGAATTTCATCACACGCACAAAAAAAAAATGGGGTTAGCGAATGGCAAGGTGGGTCTCTCACACAGCTCCAGACATGTTTTCAGCAGAGGAAAAAAAATGGTCATGTAAACGATACCCGCGATAAATAACAAATTGGCAAAATACTACGGCTATATCGCAGAACATCGGATCGGAGCCCCGAAGGTGCTCTTATCGCCCATAAAAAGCCGGCCACAAATTCACAAGCCACAATGTGACATATTCTAATTAATGAGTGTCGCCTTTACGAAATATGATAAAAACCTGTTTACGCCAAGGAGCATATTTCTATACACATATCCAATTGAAAAAAAAAAAAAAAAAGAAAATACATACACACATAGCATCATCGTCCTCATGATGACGTTCATAGTGCGACAGTAGGTACATTTACCATTTTTTTTTCACTTCATACCAACAAATGAAAAATGGTAGTTTAATTTCCTAGATAAATTCACCCAAAAGAAAAAACACAACACGACTTCGGTGCATGAAAAATTACCAGGTAAATAATTTAAGCCCCCTTTTTTTTTTAAATGAATTGGCTCGGATAATAGCCGCCAATGCTACTTCTATCATTTGTTTAAAAATTCCGCGCTGCTTTAATCTTCCATTAGAGCTGCCTGTGCCCTTCGCCTTCCGTATCCACGTGTATGTAATACGTACGTATAATAGGTACATTATATACGCTATTTTGTCAAGAAGCCGAGATACGGGCAACCGATACCGCAGCCTGAAAACCTAGGGTAGGTATGGGTACTTTTCGAGCAACTAATTGTTTATCATCGCCAGACCAACACGAACCCATTAATCGTTTACCAATATTTTATTTTTTCACACATACATATATCCATAAAGGCGCGCATACCTTTCACCGCACAACGTAATAAAAATTGATTTAAAGTGCTCTATTGTAAAATTTCAATCTACACTCGTAATACCCTCATCTACCCACAAAGTTGCTCTCTGTACTCAATTTTCCAGCTAAAATTCGAATCACCCCTCTCGGACTCGAGAGAATATAGATTCGCATTTGAATATAAACAGCTATAGTCACCATCGAACGTAGACGACTACAACTTGGGTGGTCTGTGGTTTACATACAACGTATACTTTGTAGGTATATTGCTTATTTGTGCTCATTACCGAGTTCAATGTTTCAACATTCATAGAATTGATTTTCAAACCATTCTTGTCGCTAAAACTGAATTAGAATCTCACCCTACGGTATATGGACCAGCTCACCACTTACTTTCGACTATTTATTGATGTGTATCGAGACGAATATTGAATTAATTTATGGTATATTTTTCGAGGTGCGAGTAGAGTAGAGTAGGTACGCTAAAGAGTGAAATTAATGTACACCGAACGAATGTAGGAAGTGACAAAAACAGGTAGGTAATAAGTCTTTGCATTAGACGATAAAGCATAGAGCGAAGAACGGGCATAGAAGTCATGAGAGGACAGACCGAGCTGACCAGAAAGAGAGAGACAAACCTTATATGCGCGCAAATTGTCGTCCCTCGCCTGCGGAGTGGAGCGGCGTATCAATATGCGTAGGCTTCTACAGGCGCACCATCATCGCCATACTACATGGGTATATACAGAAGTACCCGCCGTACGAGTCTACGTCAGCGTCATGCCACACCACCTCAGCCAAGATGTACCGTCACCATCTAATTGAGCCCGAATCGCCGCGCCGCCGTCTCGTTTTTATGAAATCTGAACGTGCAAAATTTGGGCTCGCTTCTGTCGCCAAGTTGAGACTCGAGAGTTAATGTATGATTATACCAGTACGTTGGCGCGACCCTATGTCTTGTGAACGAACCATCCGGACATTCCAAACTGGCCGCTTGATTAATAGTTGCCATCTTTTGGTCGGTTTACTCCGGAATAAGAATTCATTTTCTCGATAATATAGGCGACGAAACAAAATATCTATCACGTTTCCAGCTCACACGATCCTCAAACTACATCACTCGTACCATAAACAACCATCCAGCAAATCTATTCGCTTATTCGAAAAGATTAATTGATACTCGATGAAATTTTATAGTCCGACGCGAACTATCGACCAAATAGCATAAGTGTCTCGTCGTCCTATGGAAATATGCGGCGCGGCCGGCGGTTTATGTGTCATCGCAAAAACAGCACCAGGATAGAGAAAGAGAATAAGCATAGCAGACTTTTCAGAAATACGGCATATTGTGTGCGTTATAAGTACACACGTATGTATGTATTTTCCGGTTAAATACGCGAACTCGTCTCTCCACCCCCTCACCCCGCCCTCTCTTGTGCAAAACGAACTGACACCGGGTATGCGACGATTTCGATTTCGGCCAAGATTACAATCGCGAATATCGACGAAGAAAAGGTCGCGTTCAGCGGGTTTGTAACGTGAGATAGTTGCGAGATACGAGGACCACAATTCAAAAGAGCACCCCGAGTCCCCGACCTACATATAATCAAATCTGCTCGATCTCGCAATGTCTACTTTTACGCGTATGACCATGCCTCCGCCTGTACTTGGTGTACCTCTGCTACTGGGTCACTTCCATTCTTCCTCATACTTCGTAAGATCACATTTGCACGTGTGCTCGATGTTTAATAGAATTTGAATTTAGTGAAAACGAGAACCGAGTAAATAAAAAATTGGAAAATTTCCAGAAAAAAATTGAAAATTTCAAGCGATCTTAAAATTCGAATTTTTGCATAATGGAGGGGGGAAAACTGAAAATTTGAGAATCAATCAAAATAAATAAAAAAAAGTGAATAAAACGAAAAAATTGAAAAAATATAGAAAAATTTGAAAAAATTAAGAATGGATTAGGATTTCAAAAATTTAGAAGAATGAAAATTTTGAAAAAATGAAGTTGAAATACAATAATAATTAAATTGGCAAGAAATTTAAAAAAAAAATTAATGATATTTGACAACTTGAAAAAATCATAAAAAATTGAGAAATTTTGAGATACTGAAAAATTAAAAAATTAAAAATTAAAGAAAATGAAAAAACTTTTGAAAATCCAATTATTTTAAAACCGTGAAAAAAAACATTTAAAAAAATGAAAAAAATTCAACAAAAAAATTGAAAAATAAGACTTGAAAAAAAAAATGAAACAAGACTATTAATGGACAGTTTTTAGAAAATTAACATCATTTTTTAAAAAATTGACCAAAGGGATGAAAATTTGAGAAACTAAAACGTTAAAAAGTTACAAAACCGACAAAAATTGAGACATTAATGAAGAATCAAAAATTGAGAATTTTGAGGGGAAAATGATGAAAAATTGAAAAATAAAATCAAAAAATTTTGAAAAAAAAAGAAATTAAAAAATTTTAAAAAATGACTAATCACTGAAAAAATTAATAAAATGGAAAATTGATGTTTACCTGAATAAGTAATTGGGGGAAAAAATTAAAAACTCAAACTAAAATAACACTCGTTGCCACAAATACCCCAAACCGAAAAAATTATCATTCCAATGCTGCTCATCTGCTAAAAAAAATTCTCATCCTCGTATCAAATTTCAAATTCCAATAAATCCACGCGTCAAGTTGAACGACCCTGAACGTAGCAACGTACTTGAGAAATTTCTCATTGACAAGTTCATCACGATCTAATCATCGCGCCTGCCTCTTCACCCTTCACCGCCATATTCATTAACTAATTACACCACTTACGTTAAACTACAGAACGCTTACCTCTGTCAGTAGCGATAACCAAGAACTCGTATACGTTTTTCGTCTCGTAATCTAATTCAGAAGCGATACATATATCACCCGAGATGGACTTGACGTAAAACGGATTATTTTTCGAAGGTCCGTCCAGTAATGTATAGTTGACCATCGCATTCACACCGCAATCCGAATCAGAAGCCGAAACCTGTTGAAAAAAGAAAAAACAAACAAAAATTAAGGGAAAATACAATAAAATAATGCTGAAAACGAAAATTTATTAAAAACGAAGAAACAACCCCAACATTTCGGAAAGTGTCGTTCCATTATCGCGAATACATTACATCTGAAGGCATTGAACTACACATAATCACGATTCGACGTATTAATTACACGGCATATTTTACACACGCCTAGCCTCTACGCGTCTCTCGTCTCTGGCTTTCTCGTTTAATACATCAGTACTTCGGATTACCAGTACTACACCACTACGATCGCACATGACGAACAAATTGAAATATTTTACCGCGAATCGCGCATCGTTCTCTTTTTATTTCCATCATCTGTCTCAGTTAATCGCGTTCTTTACAACTACGAGCAAGATCTGACCCCCTTCTTGCCGCTTACCATATACACTCTTTCGCTCTCTGTCTGTTCTACTCTTTTTATACACACATCAATTAAGAACGTTCAGGTACTAATTAAGAAATGATCGAGTCGCCGTACAGCATAAATCAAACGACGCGCTACAACTCGACTCCTGTATATGGCTTATTTTAGCCAACGCGCATACACGACTTGTACAACAACGTGAAACGTATAAAAATGAGCATACGTAATTGTTCTCGATTTCACGTCGCTGAGTCCACTTCTACAGAGATACGTTCGTTTCGTTTTCTGTGTACAAAACACTCAGGCTGATTCTAACTCGAAAATACCATTTTTTTTTCCTTCGAATTTTCGTGGATTTCATTTTCCTTAAATTTTGTAATGGTGTGAATTAAGGGTTCAAAAATTGGATGTTACCGCTTTTAAATAAATTCGAAGATGAAACTCATTTTTAAAGAAAAACTAGATCAACCTAGATCGACGATTTTATCGATCAATATCCGCGTAACGAGTATGTATGTATTAGTATTAGTCGTCGTCGTACCCTTTTGACACGAATAATACAATATTTTCCGTACTTGACCTATACCATAGAAAGTGATTACTGTGATGAAAGATTATAAGGGAAGAAAATAATCATAATAATAATAAAGTTTCAGCTTATTAAAGACAGGGAAGGAATACGTTTGTATCCGTGAGTAGAGTTTGTTTATAAATCACGTATTTGTGGTTTCCTTTTTCATTCATGTCTGGAGGTTCGATGGTATTTATTTCCCGTCAGAATCAAAGCAGCAGATGACGAGAAATGAGAAATCATCAGAACAAAGAGGTAATTCAAATTATACCCAATTTTTAAACTTGCATCCTTCAGAAAAATTAATTTGATTTTAAAATATTTATTTTTCAAAGAATTTTTTGAATAATAATTTTTTCAGAAAATTTAGATTTTGGCAAACTGAAAAAAAAATGTAGGAAATTATTAGTGAAAAAATTGAGAAAAGAACTGATCTCCATAAAAATTAGATCAGAAAATTATTTTTAAAAAAATTATCCCAAAACGACAACCACAAAAAGAAAGAAATTTGGGTCCCCAATGAACGTATTTTCGGTGAAAAAGATGAAAGTGTTTTTTTTTCCTCATTTTTAAATTTTTTTCTGAAGTGTAGATTCACATTCGTTTTTTTTTCTACGAACTCGAGATGGTTAGAAAGATCCTAAAATTTTTTTTTGGAATTTTTGGGAGATTTTTCGCCAATTTATGGAGTATTAAAATTTTTAGTGGCCATTTTGCAAAAAATTTCAGAAACACAGCCACCATTTTTTCCACAAAAAACGTGTTATTCAGTCTAATTAATCATTTTTTTGATAAGACCCTCCTGCAAAATCTTAAAAAGCCATGGCACAGCAATTTTTTTTTTTGAAAAATAATTTTGAAAATTTACCTTTTCAACTCATCAAAATAAACGAAGATTCTGTTTCTGAAAATTTTTAAAACCAGCTCATTTACTCCTAAGACTACTTTCTGGCTTTTTACCTCTTTCTACGAGTTGAGTCAATTTTAATTTCAATGTCTCATAATTAATCAACGCATCCGAATTCAATTCTCTCCCAAATACACTTCAATTAACACTTCGACGCTTCTTTTGAACAAATCGCGCTTTCCAAATCACCGAAATCGAATCCTCCTCTCATTAACGAAAACCTCGATCGAATTAATTGTTGCATTAAATCTCATCTCGACAATTCAAGAATCCTGCATCGAGTGCATTAGACTCTCCAAATGCCGGTTCGCCATCGCCATCGCACACTCACCCTGCCGAAAACATTACCAGCGTGACGATCCGGGTTAAAAAATTCGTGTACGTTTGAGTACAGCCATTAATAATAACGCTAAAGGAAAAAAAAAGACTGGTATCGTTATCCAAAAAATGAAAAAAAACACACACACATGGCTTCTACTCGGAATCATTCGTAAAAAACCCATCCAAAACGTATAACATTATCTCACGTTCGCGTAATGGACTTATTATGTCACCCGAGTTGTTTTTTTTTTCTCTTTGCTCGATTTCCAATACATTTTTATCAACTTTTCGGTCGGTTATTATTCATTTCTACGCGTCAAATGGCCCGTTTGTTTGTTTATCGAGAATATTTCTCTTGGTTCCGATTCAAAGTTCTGTATACGAGCGAAGCGGGTATACAAGGGGGGGGGGCGAGTGAAAAACACAAGTACCAACGCTGTACACTATTAACAGAATTAATGAGCTAAGTCAGCGAAACAGCGTTTCGTTTTCAATTTGACAAAACAGACAGTCGTCCGGTCCGATCTGTGTACCAATTTTACCTATTCATGATGGCTCGGTTGGAATTTAAATTGAAACGTTAATGGTACGTACGAGTACGGTATAATGATCGTGACTATGATTTAGAATGTGAAAATTTAGTCATTTTTGATCAAAAAAAAAAGAAAAAAAAAGAAGAAAAACGCCCCTTTCTTCTTCACATTACTGGAATATTTTGGAAAATTTTAATGAAATATCCACGTGCATAGAAACACGTATAGATATTGTTTACCCGGCGAGTATATTATCTTTGCGGTATATCGCGCAATGTACACACCTCATAAATACAGCTCGAGCGGCGAATGATTGATACGCCTCTGGTCCACAACATACGACCAGTGAAACGCAACCGAAGAACAATGTTCTTAATAAAATAATCAAATGTGTGCGGTTTCTCTGTAGCCTGTGCATAATGTACCTACGTATATAAGGCTGATGAATTCGGAACGGCCTCGTAGTAGTACGAGATTATGTAGATGCGCGTATACGCTCAGGTCGAGCGAGTATTTCCTAAACACAATGTATGAATCGCCCTTAAGGTAGCCGGTGCCGTGTGTAGCCATTCGTATGGCCAAGTATAGTAGGCACTTGTAAAGTGCATCCAGTTTCTACGTCTATGGCCTACGATAGAGAATATAGGTGGTGGGCAGCGCCGTACGAGTATGTGCAGCTGGGCAATGGGCACCGGCTATCCGCCGCAGAACACCAGCGACAAGGTTGCATGCATAAGGAAGCACCACGAACCACGATCGCGCTGATGACTTCCCCCGCGCCTCACTCACGCCGCCATCGTTCGCATAATCGCGGTAAAGATATAAATTTGAATATTAGCTTTATGGAATCCGTCTGTTGCCGCCGTGTTAAGCTTGCACAGCAATCGTGGATGGAAAAAATTGAATAAATATTAAAGAGGAGAATAAAAACGCGCGTATTCGCAAACGCTGACCTGATACAAGAATAACAAACGCGAAACCAGTCACTGGCCACTTGTTTATTTGTCTTATACGCATCTGTGTCTTTGTGTATGAACCTTTCTTGAGATCTTTCTCACTCTTTGTATGTACTGACTTCGGACTTCGGTGCTGGTTAATACAAGTATGATTAGGCTAACGTAAGATCCAAAATTTTGGGAGACACTCACCCCAGTTGGAGCCGGATATCCCCAGATTCGTGTTTAGGACATAAAAATTGACCAATTCACCGAAATGCAGCTTGCCCTTCTTATAGTTCCAATTTTTGTGGACTAAGTATCATGGATAACCTAGCTCTGAGGTACATGTGCTTGTACCATACCACGTAGTCTTCTGTAATCTCAGCTGAGCATGCTACTGCCAATAAACGAGTAATTTTAATCTTATCAGCACAGATACGTATACCCTTTTTACTTACAGGTGTATCAACCAGGCTGGTGTATTTCTCACTATAGCAAGGATTAGAGTAACATTTGAATGTTTTTTACTTGGAATAGCCCAATGAGAAAATCTTTATTTATAGGGTATTGAAGTCTATGTTCTTTTTGGCTATAAATTCATAATCTGTGCTGAAAAGTAGCCTTCTATACGCGTGAGGAATCATTTTCGGTACTTGATTGATGAGAATTGAGGCAGCTGAAAGCTTCAATGTAAATGATGAGTGATGAACTGCTGATTCGGCCATTAGATATATTAGAAAATTGGGAGAGGAGATAATTTCTGAAGCAAAATTCGATTAAAAAATTTTTTTTACAAAAAAACAAATTTTTCAAAGTAAAAAAAAAAATTCAATAATTTGGCTTGAAAATTTTTTCCAACAATTTTCTTTGAAAAAAAAAAAATCCAAAAATTATTCAATTAAAAAAATTTGTATTTTCAAGTACATCGAGCACAATTTTTTTTTCAATTTTTTTTTTTTTTCAATTTCAACGCAAAATGAGTCATCAGAAATTTCAAAATTTTTCCAAAATTAACACTTTTCCAAACTGTTGAATCCTTACAAACCTACCATATCTGATATCAGCCGATAATCAATTCAGATAACTCATCAGGGTAATTTCTCAACAATATACGATGCTTCTAACCTCACCAAAAAATAAAATGCTCAAATTTCACAACAATCTCGTTTAATTTCACACAAATCCTCCGAGTTCCTGGCTCATCTTACCAGTTAACTAAGTATTTACGATATAATTTGCAACGCTGATGTCGCTCGTAAGAGCGTAAATCTCGCACGAATCGATAAACTGTTGTAAAACTTGACCACGAGGAGCTGCCATGCGCTGCCCATGCCCGGACAGAAAACTTCATATTATCGCACCCCGCAATCGCATCAACTGGTTGCTTTGGTCGGGCGATAAATCGCGCGCATAAATATCGCTTCGCAGATCAGGACTGCGCGCGGCGCAACCACGAAAAACCGGATGTTGATATGGTTTTGGAAATTTATTCCGACATGCGTTGCGCGCGGAATGCTGGGCCGAGCTGAGGCGTTTGTCTCGGCTAGCAGCCCCCTTTACCCGTTTTTCTTCTTCAATAGCTCGTATATCCACATCAACGGTTACAATTTATTTAAAAAGTGTTGATGTATTTTTGATTAGAGCCGTCCATCCTCGTGAACACTGCTGCGGTCTTTCAGTTGCGGTCGCCGAAATACCACGTTGCGTCGCTCCGTCTTCATTCGTACTCGCCACGGCAATCGTCTGACGTAAACGTATACACCGCGAGCTGGCTAAACTTTCCAGCTACGATAAATTTTCATAATTAAGACACAAATTAGCTGCGTAACAAAAAACCTTATCTAGATTGGAATTTCATGAGATGGTCCGTGTGAGCCTGAGTCGAATGCTCGGTTCTAGCTCTTCGAATTATCGGACTAACGGCCGATTTCAATATTCATGGGGCGAGGAGATGAACGGAGGGTACAAAAATTCGCCAATTGCGCCCCCGAGTTGAGGATTTATTTTGAATGGAAAAGTAACGCTTAATAAACTGGTTTCCAGGCTTTTGCATGCAGACTTGATGGTTTATTTGGACAGTTGAGTACTCAAAAGATCAATTTCAAAGATTTGGTAAAATTTAAGATCGAAAAGAAATGAGGAAATGGTTCGAAAAAAAGAATTCTTTCGACAATTTCGCGCGTCTAGCTCTTTGGTAGGATACGAAGCAAGTGGCAAATGACCTTTTCGCTTGGTACACAGGCTGTACGTAGTACGTACGTACTACGTGACGAGTCTTATACCGAACACACACCCATTAAATTACCAATCTCTCGAGGTATCCGATTAGTAGGCAATGTACGAAGACTTGCGATATCATCTATGCTTGTATAACAATCGGAAGTTATTAATTAAAAACAATAATTCTCGGTGCAACGACGTATCGAACAATACACAGCTCGTCTCGTCCAATCACAAACACGCACCACCTATCGATATCGCTTTAATGAACATTGATTAATATCACCCGAGTTGCGGCGACGCGGCATACGGTGAGGTACTCGGTTCGAAAGGGGGTCTACAACAATATTCTTCATCTCCTAATGTAATAGATAATACCTTATTTAAATCTTTCTGCATTATGCTGGCGCGATAGATAGCTCGTATAACGTGCATCGATTACCTGAAAAAAAAAGCTTTTACGAGGAATGCCATCCCATCATCGACATAACAACGCATTGTCGCGTATATCGTTTACCCTTTCAACCTCCGGTACCGATCATTAATTATATCGCAGTATGCACGTTTGGCTCCGCATCTCCAAAATCGTGAACCTGTTCGCTAGCATACACGACCGAATGAAAAAAAAAACAGAGAAAATACACAGATGAAGAAAAAATAAAACCTCTCCCACATGACATTAGCGGTTAATATCATTTCCAAAACGCAGAACAGACTCGCAGACTTACTATTATCTCGGGCGATGGTGGCCCCTCCGCTGTACCAGACCACAAAAGCAAATGAAAAAAAAATCCCTTAAAATATACACAGTACACACACGAGTCGTAATTATTAGTCGGCGGCGCGTCTTTCCCGGGCTTCATCCCCCACCGCGGTCGTCGCCGCCATCGTGGTCGTCGTCGTCTCGGACCGCGTAATCATCGACAATGGTATACTCTTGCGTTCATCGCCAAAGCACCGAGGTTACAATCCTAATTTCATACCATCATATCGACAGATGAACCGACTTACCGCGCTCTATTTGTCATTAAAGTCTCGACTGTAAGGGCCCATTAAAAAAGATAATTTTCTTCGTGTTGTCTTTATTCTTCTCTTTCTGCGTAGCTCTATCTTTTTCCGTTTTATTTCTTTCTCGACTTTATTTTTCTCACGTGCGGTTAATAGACTCCAGGAAATTTCAGGTAAAAAATAGCATCCAATACTTATGATCGATTTGATGAGAAATTGACAAAATTCAATACCTAATGTCTTGGTATTGCGGTATTGCGGGGTCTGCTCTTGGTTTTACATTTTTTCGTTTTTCCTACAAAAACGCTGAGAAAAAACAGAAAAGTATTTCACGGAGCTGATTTCGGTTTTCCGATCAAAATCATCAGATGCAGAGAATTCAGATTTACTTCCTATTTTTTCACATAATGACATTTCGTAAATGGTAGCAGAGCGTGGTTTCAATCTAAAAACATCAATCGAGTCAAAAAACCAATAATTCTTTCTCAAAAATTGAACGAAAACTGAACAAAGACACGTTCGACAACTCCATAATCCTACTCTCTCCCTCTCTAAACCAGTGGAATTTGAATTCGCGACATTGACATCGAATCAACATCATCAGTCGATTTCGTAGAAAAAAAAACTCGTAAAAATTGGTATTATCCGGTACCCAGAGTAATATCCACTCGGCTAGACGAGGAAAGGAAAACACAACTGGCGAGAGACGAAGCGGAGGTAACCGAAGAGGAATTATAATAGAATATAATGAACAGGAGACGAGTGGAAGTAGAACTGTAATCAAAGTTCTATGCGCGTCGTGGAAGAAAGGTGGTTATTATGCGGTGTTGGTTCAGAATGTGATGCAAGGCCACTTCTTCGCCTAATTGTAGGTTACTAACCAAGACCGCGTTACTATATAGCAAGAAGCGGATTCAATCATTTCGAGCCTAGGTCCTCTCCTCCATCTATCCCGTCGCCGTACTTCGTCCGTCTGCGTATAGGTACATATAGTACTATGTCTTCGTTTCGTCAGTGTGTGCGTGCTGCATATCTCTACAATACACAACGCATGCACATCAAGCAACTCTACAAAAACTAAAATTCCAACTCGTTTCCACGCAATGACACTCTGGGCCGCCGCTAACTTACCAGCACGGCGCGGAGCGCTTCCGTCATTCTATCTTGTTCCACGCACCACCACGAAACGCTTCCAGCGTTTTTCACAATTATATTTTTATATTCCCGAAAAAAAACCTCATCTAGACCACTCATTACTCCTTAAGTACTTTTTTTTTTCCTCTATTCCATTTCCATCCCACAATTGAACCGAGATACTACCTGGGCACAGATGAACGCAGATGGAAAAATATGGTATGCTGGCTCGGCTAAATATACGTTTCGGTTATATTAATGTATCGAATATACGTGAAAAATTGACCGTAGAAAAACAATTTTTTGATTGGCTCTTTTCACACCGCACCTGCCCCATAGTAGGTATGCGACTTCATTCAGGTAAAAAGAGCTTGTTGCATGACAAATGCTGGCGAATTTCAAAACGTGCGGTGATGTCTCTCATGGCTATTAAGACGAAAAGTACTCATAGCTTAAAAACTGACAAATTATCTACCTTAATTATCATTAGCGACTGAATAATGACCCGAATATTTTCATATATCCGATAAGAAAAATTACCAAAAGAATGGAATTTTTACCTACCACGAGTTAGAAGTAACAATTGTTTCCTTCTAATTCGCAACATTGTTACCAACCATAATTACCATGGAAGCTCCCAGAATTTCCAGAAAATTGTCTAAAAATCGTTGACATATTTTGTTGTAATAAAACTGGGAAAGGAAAAAAACTCGACTCTTGCGCTTTCCACTCATCAATCTGTCTTTTTCGATTAACTCGTGGTGTTTCTCTCACACATACCGACCGCAAATGAACGAGAAAATAGATTCTAATTATGATGTCATATCCTAGAAAGCATCTAACATCTTAAGTAGTATCATACGTGCAAGACGATCGTGTTAAGGGAGGAGAGACGCCGATAATCATTGGGATTCGACGATAGTCGATTCAACTATTTAGCTGAGTCTGTGTTAGCGCGTATCTCTACAACGCTGCTGTACTATAAAATTATATTATCACTGTACAAGAATGTAGAATGGAGAAAAAATTTGCGGAGGATCACGGCGCTGCCAAACATGTTAAGTGCATCACCTTCCTACGTAATTTTCACTCGGTTAGAAGTACGTAGACGTACTACATATACTACAGTACCTACCTATCTATGTATGTACGTATTTATTTCGAGTTGTGTGCTCGAATATGTGGTTATTATTGATGGCAAAGCGAGTCTAATTACTACGGAAATTAATTCTGTTCGTGTCTATACATATTTACAATATTAATAAAAAAAAAATCAACTGTACATTTTTTCCACGAATCAATTTTTTTTTCAAGATGAGAGAGAACGAAAGGTAATCTTCGATCGTTCAATAATCCTACTTCCAAAATTTTTACCTCTCCTGGCTTCTCCAAAGCTAGAAAATCGTCCTCCACTCAAATCTCATACATTTCAAGCATTCCACTTGCGAACCCAAGATCACTCCATATTTTACATCTTTCGTGACCAGTTTTTAAAACGAGCCTAAGAAAAACGACGCATTTGAAATAGGTACCTTGTAAATATATTCCAGAAAAATAAGTAAATGAATCCGAGGACTCAAGGTGGCTACTACGTGTGGCCAATTTGAATTCGTGATCTGTTTCCAACTCTCGACTTCTTAGGCGTGATTTAGTATTGAAATTGTCGTGATCTTTACAGGCAACCAACGCAGATCACCGAATTTATGAAACGTAAGGCGGTTTTTAAAAAATATATGATTTTGATTTATTAAATTCACACCGTGTTAATTTTTTGAGGACTATTGTCACCTAGAGCGCTACATAATTATTCGTTATGACATGACATATCAATCAATCTAACTGTAAGCTGTTTTGGCAACAATAATGCTCAATTTTAAGAAGCAGTATGACTGGCTTCTGATCGAGATCGAACAACTCTTTTGGTAAAATTTGAAATGTTCGAGTTCATTTTTCGAACTTTTTTGGGTATTCTCGAAAATTAAAATTTGACATCGAAAAAATAATAAAAAATATCAGAATCTAATCTAATCAAGGCAGGGAGCTGAAATTTCGCCAGGCCTCTGTTTTTTCCTCCTAAATCGATAAAAAACACTTTCGAGTTGTTTTGAAATTTACGCAAAAAAAATTCATATTTTTCGCAACTTTTCTACTACAACAAAATTCAAAAAATTTCTGAAGGCTCCGAAATAGCCTGACACCACTGTCAGTAGATTTGGGAGGTCAATAATAAAGTATAAACCAAATTTCAGACTTTGACCACAACTAAATCAAATTCTGGTATTTTTCGTGGTTCCATTCATTAATTTTCAAAAATTCGTCAAAATTCGAATAACGAACCTTAGCTGTGGGTATAGTCTATTTTCCATCCCTCGAATCAATCAGAAGTAGCTTCGAAATATTTCGGAATTTTCAGCAAATTTTTGCAAATTATTTTCAATTTCTAGCTTCCCCTCTACGACTAAAAAATATTTAAAATTTCTCCAAGTCTTAAAATTGTTTCAAAAATGCTCCCAATGGATACCATTACGTATGTAGCACCTCAAAATCGTACACAGACACTGTCCGAACCAAAGACATACACTCAGAACTGCTCAGAACTAAAAAGAACGCTACACACTACGCACAAATGTGTCATTCGACTGGTACAACTGACGCTTGGCGCCGTCACACCGCCATATACCTTAAACAATAGTACACCACCGCATTAATAAAGCATTACGGCGACAACAAACCGTATTATTATTTTCTTTGGTTGGTTTGTCCGCGCGCGGCAAGGTGTAGGTACGCGGTGTATCAGAATCTCCTTTACAAAATACTACACGAAAAATTTCTCACCACCAATTCGGTCGTGGATACGGATACCTATACGCAAAAGCGTATAAAATAATAAATGTACACGGCATCTTTTGATACACGTATGGCGCTACGCAGTCGGTATCCTTCGGCGCATATTCACTTAAAGCGAGCACATAAAGATGAAGAGGCGAGTGAAAGAAAAAGTAGCGCGATTTCTATAACATGAGATCCTCCACCTACATACGAAGGGTGAGTTCAACAAAAGACCGCCGACTATATAAATTGCGACCACCTGTAAAGGCCAACGGACACGAAGAGAGAAGGACATTAGATTTCGGACGCCATGGCTAGACATGCACCATCCCTAGATTTCGATTTTTACCGTAACATGTGTAACGATATTACACGGCTCTCATATAATGGGTCGTTCCTTTTCCCTTTGCGCCATGTATACCGTTGCGTTGCGTTGTCTAAATTCAAATTTGTCTTATCCGGTTTTAGGCAGGTTTTTTCCCTTCTAAATTAAATAAAAATTACCGTCCATTTATCTACAACGAATTAGGTACTATAGGTATCTATATAAGTCGATATACATTTTATGTGAATTTATAAATATAAAACTATGAGCTCGCACATTTTTCTTTCGAAGAGTTCGTATTGTAGAAGGCGAAGGTGCTAGTGTACACGATTAATAGACGAGATAAAAGCAAAAGGTGTTTTTTTTCTATTTGGAAAAAAAAAAAAAAATTTACTCTTCGTGTCCAGTGAAATTCCAAAGATTAATGGCTCTTGACTGATTCAGAACGACTATAGTAAACTCTTCTATATGATTTATTCGTCGAATAAAAAAAAAATAGCGAAATTAATTTCGCGTCGCGGAAATTCTCTATTCTAATCAGCATTTATGCGTCGTGGACGCGAGCAGATAGGCGAACGGAGAGAGAGGGGAGAGAGCGAAGGTGAAAAAAAGGTATTACAGAGTCGTGAACCTGTCATAATATATTCGTATATCAATTACCGTAAAATTGTCTATATCTGTCCGTTTAATGGATCACACGCTGGGTTCAGCTTGCTTCTGAATTATTTGTAACTGCAGTAGCTGGCAAGAACGGAATACATTAAGGATAAATTGAGCCCTCAACGACACACATACGCGCTTCTCGCTGCCCTTTTACCAGTAAATTACGTACTTTATTTCCAAACAAATCGCTTTCCTAGTAAAAAGGATACGCAGACGCAAGATGCTGTCCATGCTCGTTCCCATAAGCGAACGTAGGTAGGTACATATAGGTATGTAAATTATCCGCTGTGAATATATTTTCGTCTTTTTGGCTAGCGTAAGGTGACGTCGCGTCACCTTGGGAGGAATTTTATTCATTGTGAAAATTTCCTCGTTTCCGCATAGACCTCCGAATTCACCTACCAAAACCACCAACCGAATTGATTTCAATCGAGCTAAATGAATCGAGCGGTAAATCAAATTCACCTACATGAGGTCTCGTCCAGCGCCGTCCAAGGTACACGTAGGTAATGACGAGGATGACCAACCATCATGGAAACCAACTCGAATACGGCGCTGAGAATTTGGAAATATTTTCGGCCAGCAGACAACAACGAAAACAAATCGTCTACAAAGCGAATTTCTCATCCAGTGTACTCATCAATTAACATGAACGAACAACAGTCCGAGAAAGCGCATTTTGCTTCATCATCTTTCCTATTAATTCGTTCTTTTTTCCTCTCTTTTTACCGGCTCAGGCTCAGCGCTGCTTTGTACTACGGTCGGTATTTCTAACGTTTCATTTTTACGATGCTCGATGGGCAGAGCTAAAGGTGAACTCACCCTTTCACTGCAGGCTGCGCATTTACGGAATACGAGATGTATCGCCAATTTCGCTGCCTGTCCGCGCGCCCAGCCAGGAAAGAAAAAGGTCGGATCTGGTTGAATCAAGTCCAGGTATCCTAGATGAAGACTTTCGTCTCCCTTAACTGGATAATTTACGACATGTGTGCCTTGAAACGTTCGACGTTTTTACAACTCGTATCCTGCGTATAGATACGTACACGGAATACGGATAGTAAATCGTTCAAAAATTGATTTCTACACGAGGCTCGACGAGGATGCATTAAACCTGTCCCGCTGGAGTTTGTTTAAGGACCAAGACAAAAAAAAAGATGTCACTAACCTTCCCTTATATACGCGACAACTATCGCTCGTAAACGCGTACAAAACGCAGACAGTATTCAATTCTCTTCTCTCTCGAGTCTCAATAGCTTTTGTCAAAAGCCTTACGTACTATATAGTGGCAAAAATGAAAAGAAAAGAAAACACTAGGCACCGGTGTGACGCTATACGTAGTCGTCTATATTCTAAACGAACGCGTGTTTGAATAAATGTTTTTATTTTTCGTCAAACAATTACACAACGAAATCCTACAGCGTTCTCGATAACGCATCAGATGAAGAGAAAAAAAATCACCACCAGCAGGTCAAAATACTCACGACAACTGTGTCTCAGGCACGTATGCAATTGCCTGGCCAAAGGCCCATACTGTTAGATATTGGCTAAAAATCGAAAATAATAAAATGAAAAAACACCTTTTACTTCTGGCGAAATACACGCCACACGATACACGAGATACGTAAAATCTGATTATTATGTTTTACCCAAGTTCGTCGGTCGTATTGGCTCGGATAGGTTCTTTCTTCATGTACCGCAAACCGAGCGTATGTGCAAATCAACGGTTCGCAAATCATACGTTTTATTTGAGAAGTTTTCTGAGCGGATTATCATTTTCCACGTACTCTCTCCTAGTCGGCCATTCTTTCGCTTTTTCTCCAACGTATTTATCTGCTGATTATTGCCATTTCCAAGTAACCTTGGACGGTTGATTATATTCGTAGATTTGGTTAATTTTTTCGCTAATTTTCAGTTACATTGTCGGAGTCGAGATTGCGAGGATTTTTTCATACACATTTAAGTAGCCGTCGGCGAATGCAATTTTAAAACTGGAGGTTGGACGTTAGGATAGGTATAATCGAATTAAATTGTAGCTCTTTGAAATGCGATGTGATTTTTGAAACGATGAATTATTCGTCACTTTCGAACGTATTTTTGTTTTTGATCATCATTCTGAAAATATGCAGTCATGCAGTGGTTCAAAAAAAAGTTCATTAATATGAAACGTGTAACATATTATCAAAAAAAAAAAAATCATGAAACTAAAAAATTTCGAAAATTTAAAAAAAAAATTGAATGTCTGAAAACTTATTCTTCTGAATTTGAATCAGTAAAAATTCATGAAAAACTACACATTAAATTAATTGAACTTCATTTTTGAACCGGCGATTTTTTTTCATAATAATTTTACTGATTCATTTCAGTTATTTTGAAGGAAATTATTCACTCCAAAAAATGAACTAATAACAGCAGTAGTTTTTCACAAATTGATAGTGAAATTTCACCGATTTTTTGGTGACTCAATTCCGGCTATTTCTCAAGGGAATTTTCACTGATTCAACTTGGGAGAGTTTACAACTACGAACAGAAAATTTTTGTTCAAATGATAATCTCAAAAATGGGCGAATATTGCCTAACACATCTTATAGGAATTTTCTTTAAATACTAGATCATTCAAAAAATCAGTAAAAATCAAAAGAATTGATCAATTTTTAATAATATATTTTTTTTAAAAACTAAAATTTTAAATGAATTAAAAAAATTTGAAAACGAACAAAATTTTGAAAAACAAAAAATTGGAAAAAAAGTGCCAAGCTCATTATAATAAACAGTAAAAAAATCTAAGACTTTGAAAAGAAAATTGTGATTTTGGAGAAGAAAAAAATTGGGAAAAAATGATGCTTAATGAAAGCTGAAAATTTTTTGAAACTACTGAAACTTGCTATACAAAAAATTACCAAACACATTTCACAGAAATTTTTTTGAAAATTTCAATTTTTTTTAATGCTAGAAAATTCAAGAAATTTGAAAAAAAAATATAAAGTTGATTATTCTTCAAGAATGATTAAAATGAAAAAAACAAGAATTTTAAATTATTTTGAAAATTTTAAAAATTTTAAAATTATTCTCAATATGAAAAATCTTCGAGAATTTTTATTTTTTGAATAGATTTAAAAAATAAAAAATTGACAAATTTTAATAAATAAACGAAATTCAAAAACTTTAGAATACCATACCGTAAAGTGGGGCTACTTTGAACAAATTGCTCCGGAACCAGAAAAGGCGCTCTAGCGTTGCAAATATGAGCTGTTCATGATCCGGAAGATTGTCTATCGATAGAGTATTCAATCCAGAGTACATCCTAGTTCAGTGTTTC
>FIZT01029313.1:0-13342 GCA_900065295.1 Paracoccus marginatus | reverse complement strand
AGGTCTTCCACTCATAGCAAGTAACCCCACCAAGTTTGGTCAAAATCCGAATTGTTGTTGTTGTTGTTTTGGTTTTTTTGGTGCCACTCGCGACTTCACGCGCGTGCATCTCGCGAACGCGGCCATTTTACGCGTTCAACGTGATAACATAGAATGTTTTAAATTTTATCTAAAACATTTTTTGTTATCATAAATTTTATCGTAAGTCACACCGTTTCGGAGTTATAAGGGAAAATGTTAATTTTGGAGGTAAGGGTCACTCAAAATAACCGCCATTTTGTAAGTAGAGCTACCTTTTTTTTTAGGACAACCACTAGAAATGTTCTCTAGGATGCCCCCTTCAAGAAAAAAATGTCCCGGAGGATCGGCAGGGGGTGCAGTACTTCTCTATGCTGGCTCCCCGACTAGTAAGCTAAGTACCCACCCACCACACAATACATAATGTACGTATGTAGGCGACATACTTTTTTCAAAACTTTTTTTTGACCGAAACTAAGAAAAATAAAAATTGAAAACTTTTGAAATGGCTGCTTTTCTTGATCTTAATGGTGAGTATGGATTTTTATGAGCCTATAAATGGGTGAACTTTTTTTTCTTGGAAAAACGTTACCTATTTCTGATTTTAGTGTAGGAAAATCTCGTTTGATTACTATTAGGTATGTATTTCAAGTACGACATTTTATATTTATTATTTTACTTATCCAAGCTAATTTAAAACGACAATTGTCAATCAATCATTACAATTTTACAGCATTAACAATTAAATTTAAAAACTTGATTTGCAAAGCCACCACTAATAAAAATTACTTACTGATCGGTTAAAACAAGAGGGAGGAGAAGTAAAAAACGTCAGTCGGAGTGGAATTTCACGATGAAAACAACGCACGTACAAGTACATATAGGTAGGTAGGTACTTTACACATTGCGAAACTTTATCAAACTTCGAATTCGCATTGACTATAAATACGGTCCTATTCGTACTCTTAACACATGCGAAATATTTTTCTTGATATGTATACGAGTAAGAACGTGTTATTTTAGCAAAATAAAAATCAATGAAAAAAATACGAAATAATTGAAAAAAATTTACAATCAATTCAATTCCATTTTAAGGGCCACAAATTATAGGCGCACCACGTTACGAACTTGTGGATAAAATTACGATGGGGTATGATTTTAAAAATTTGGTAAAGCTTATTAAGCCACGAATCTCAAGTTACAACCGCCTGGAATTGGAATTTGCAAATTTGCCGAATTTCACGTTTCGTGCGTAATGTAAACTACCTAGGTAAGTATGTATGCGAATGTACGTAGTTTTCGTTCCTGCCGATTTTTTTTTTTTTTTAATTTTCAACGTTGAATTTATTATTCTTATAATCACTCGTTATAATTACATGGATTGTACAATCTTTCTTGAATTGTGTACGTACCTACTCACTTTTTATCAAGTACCCACTTCCATCACTGTAGGAGCACGTATAACCGTTGGGGTTATCTGAAATCGACCTTATCGTAGTTCATAGACGATGTACATATTTGTACGTACGATACATAAGTATAAAATGTTCTTTGTCTGGTACGAAAGCATAAACATCTGTTTAATGCGTAGTGTAAATAGTTTCGAGACTACATTTTCATTTCAATAAGAACTATCATCACGATTAACGCTATTAGTAGGTATATAAGGGGTTAATATTTGAATGCAGTATGCACATTTCATTTCTGCTTTTGTTTTGAGAACTACCTATCTCAGAGCACCATACTTTTCAGAAGTATTGCTACTTGAAATAAATAAATGATAATTCTTTGCGCTTAGGTAAGTTAATGACCGAAACCCTGTTCAGTTATACTGAATTGATTTTTCACTCTTGTTGGAACATTTCCTTTACCTGTATCGTTACTTCGTTAGTCTATGGTTCCGACGTCTGGGTGTTTTACTTTCCATGTTACTGCACTTCATATGTAAACCTTACGTTGGTAGTGTTAATAGCTACGTATACGTACATATGTATTTTTTACATTTTGTAAGTTGACCAACAAAACACATTGCGATGGCTATAATTTAGCAATTCTTGATATGATTTTTTTTAAAAAGTAGTTTATGCGTCAGTAATGGAACACCGCAAGGTCACATCCAATGGTGAACTTTTCATTAACAAATCACAGGGGGAAAAGTTTCAAAAATCCATAATTCCCCCCTCCCAAACGAAAAGAATGCACATTATTTTGCTGAAAATTCCATTTGTTTTCAAATTGCCCGAAATGATGTGATAAAATTACGAATAAGTAGGAAACCAAAAACAAAATCTATCGTCATTCGTCAGCTATCCCTAATCCCTATTCTTCTCTACTCTCATTAACTAAAATAAACAAAATATTGATGGTGTTACGACTTGAAGTCGTATCCACTATCCACTACCTAGTATACCTACCTATGATTGTATGACTGTACGCATTGATAATTACATTATTTCTAACGACAGCGCACCTCATTCAACTTTTATCAGGAGAAATGATACGCGAACCGATATGCGAGGGGAAAAAATATTCGCCTCGACAGAAAACATACGCCACACCACGCACACATGTTCGCGAGATGTACATGCTACGCTACATTATTCGATTCGTCGTACGTCTACAAGGTAAACAAGTTGAATTCAAACCACGCGATCGGCGTTTTTTAAAATAAATTTCAAATCATACAAATTAATGCATTTAAGTATGTCCAGTCGGTGAACTGTGCTCAGTCCGTGTTGTACCAAAATTTTTTTGAATTTTTTTCGAGTTCAGTTTGTCGGGTCGGTGGAAGATAATTTCAATTCGGTTGAAATGGACGGTAAAAATAAAGTGGAATACAAGACAGTTGACGAGTTGAGGTAATTAATCAATTTGAATTTTTTGATACCTACCTATTAAAATTTTTATGTGCGAGTACCCGCTACTAACTACTGAATTCTATTCAAAGCCGGCTGCTCGTACATTAAATACAAATTATGATCTTTTTTTATCATTGAAAATTTACAGCATTTTCCTCCATAAATTGATTTTTTTTTTCAAGAAGAATTTTTAGTGTATTCGAAATGTTTTTTTTTTTTTCAATTCTACGGAATTGAAATATTACATTCTTCACTAAAATGAATAATGTGATTTAGGTATTTTTCATGTGTTTATAGCAATGAACAGATTATCTTTATCTTACTCGTATATTTAGTGCCTATATTAGGATTCTGAATTTCTGATACTTGCTTTTTATTATTCATTTTCTGTGTTAAGCCATATACCTACGCGATGAACACTCTTATTAATATTTATAATATAATTATAGGTAGGTACGTTTTCTTCAGATTATTGACACATACTTATGATATACTTACAGTGAAAAATTGATCAACGATCAAGTACCTAGAAGTAGATTCATTATCCTAGTAATTTACTAGCAATTGCGATGAAATACGCACAACTAAACCAGATTATTTCAAAACTTGCATTATGTAAGTTGAATTACTTAGATAGGTATTTATAGAACGAGTTCTTTGACTTGGATAGAACAAAACCACGTGTGTAAAACTCGCAGAAAAATAAACACTTATACTTACCTACAGATTCCTACTTATTGTATACTATTAGGTAGTAGATGTTACTGACATAATAATCTAGACCTTGAATAAGAGCTGCAGAGTGTGTGTATCTTTTAAAATATTTTTACTTTTTAAAATGTTTATAAGAAAACGAAAAGGAAACATTGGTGGCGTTTCGTTACCTTCGTGTTTAACATTGTTTGCAACGTACTTACGTATAGTTTATCAATTATTATTATACCTCCTAGGGTTATATCGGCTGCGCAAATCTAGGATCTCGTAACCCACATTTTTTGAAAATGTGGTTTTTAACAGTTTCTGGTATAGTTTGTTATGTAAAATTTTTTTGGTCAATTTCGATTCATTACCGAAATATAAATAAAAAATTATAAAATGTTAAGTATCATGTGTTCTTGTACACTTTTGTATTTTTTTTTGTCTCTCCTGTAAAAAATTACTTTTGTGGGTTACGAGGTAGATTTACTCAGTCGATGTGTAGGTTTAATTAATAATTGCATTGAGAAGAAGTTTATCCTAATAGATAGTACCTTCAACAAAAAAACAGCCTATTATTAGAAAATGTTAGCTTCAGAAAAATGTGAAAAAATGAATTTAAAAAAAACTAACAAGAAAAATTCCGAATTTATAGTGAAGCTGCTAATTATGAATTTTTTTAAACCCACTCAAGTACACTCACCACTGATACCGCAGATAGGTAATTATTTTTACTAAGTATGCCTTAGTATGCCTTACATACTATGTTCACTTGATTTTTTTTTAGGTAGCGCTGGAGCTTGCTATTTTTACTAGGTACCTATTTTACATAATTTTATCTTGTGCTTATACTGAAATGATGGCGATACCTACTCATCAAAAAGTGAGAAAATTGTAGTTTCCATTTTCCAAAATTAAGAACAAATTCTTGATATTTTTACGCGTAGAACTAGATTTTCAATTCGTAGACACAAACAATATTTCTCCTGTGAGGATCACTCCAATTATTATTGATTTTATTGCTACTTAACATCGAAAAGCAAGAATTGAAAAACGTAAAGAAAAAATAACACCAGTTGACCTTGAACCTCCTCGTGATTGAAATAAAAAAAAATTAACATAAAAAGTATACTGCTGAAATTAATTTCTATGTACATGAAAATAGTAACAGCCATGATACAGCGGGAATCCCAAATATTTGGCGAATTGTTTAGTAAAAGCTTTACATAACTAAATGAAGAATAAATGAACGAAATTTAATTTTTCCAAATTATTTCATTTCCTCTTTAAAAATGAATACACCTGATTAGGTATGTATTAAAAAAATGCTTTAAAAAACACCCACTTATTCTCGAACGGGTATCCGCATCGTCGGTAGGAATCGAATATTTTTATGAACCCCGCAAGTTTTTTACCCTTTTACGTACCACTCACAACTGAGTATCTAGTACCTACATAAACATTAGGAAGGAGAATATTTATTCGCAATGTTGCACTTGATAGCGTGACAAATGTAGTTCAATGTTGACCTCGTGTAAATTCTTCAAATTATTAATTAGTATTTCGAAGTTCAACCTCAAAACTCAATAGTGTTTCAATATTTATGTACAATGAATAGATTGGTACACCGATTGTAGCCAGTAAGTAGGTACTAAGATGAAAGTAGAAGTTCCTAAAAAACTGTTGGATGTCTCGCGTCTTACGACGTCATGGTGTCAGTTTCAGTGTCATCAGTAGAGTCAATAGTCTAAATTCGAATCTAAATCCACTCGTCAGTTTTCATTTGAAAAAAATTTCCGGTATTAAAAAACTGAAAAAAATTGCAGAAATTTGCTCATCATAAGGTTTGCTTTCACTTTCGTTTCGAGAAAAAAGAAATTTTAATCTTCAGTTATTGTATTCAAACTAAAATTCAAACACGAACAGGTAAAATTTGAAATTTGAAAAATAATGTAGGTAAACGGAACGTGACTTATCTCGTGCGTATTCTTATCATTAATGTTATAGTATTACCTATACCTACTACTTATTGTAGGTAAGTATTCTGTTTCCACCATTGGATTTGGATTTATGATGATAGAATTTTCTTCGTCTAGCGATGTACCTAGCGATGTTGCTGCATTTCAGTAACTTTCATTTTTACGTCTTCCGTACCTGTTCAGTTTTCAAATCGTCTCATTCTCGATCGAAACTCGTATACCAATGTATTCCACAACGAACCAACTTATAATGGTGGGAATGTTACGATAGTCGGTTCAACTTATAAATTATGTAACCACTATGGTTCATTTGCAGTTACATAAGCAATATACCTGGTGGCGAAGTAGTTGCAGTAGACGTACCGCTAATGTCGTTTCTATTTAAGTAGTGCAATTTTTGTGCATTAGTAATCATCTAATTCGCGGTTTATTTTTAATCGACGTACGTATTTGATAAATTTTTACTGCAATGAATTCGAAAGGTAATGTAATTTTTGTGTTTTAGTTACGTAACAAAACCATCCATGGATTCGAAACTGTACACCGGCTTTTTGTTGGCCTTCGAAATTGTGATATTGATCTTGAGAATATTCTTCACCATCTTCGAAAGCATTTACAAATTATTCGTACCAGACGAAGAAAAACCAGTAAATAATGAAACTGTTTTGGTAAGTCAAAACTTTTCAACTTTCATTTACATTCTTATAATTCGAGAAAATATGTACAATTGTACATGTATATGTACCTACCTAATTTACAATCAAATCATTCATCAGATCACCGGCACTGGGCATGGAATGGGAAGAGAACTAGCCCTTCAATACGCCGAGCATGGTGCGACGGTAGTTTGCGTCGACATAAATAAAGAAAGCAACGAAGAAACTGTAAAATTAGTAAACGATTTAGGCAAAAAGAAAGCTTATGGTTACCAGTGAGTAATTTTTAAAATTTATCCAAGTACCTATTCAAAATTAAGTGATATTTTGTGTTTACGTTATCGGCTTCGGCTTACATTACAGGTGTGATGTTTCGAGCGAAGAACAGGTCAAAGCTTTGGTTGATAAAATTAAACAGGAAGTTGGTTTCATTTCGATTTTAGTAAATAACGCAGGAATCATGCCTTGCCACCGATTTTTCACCTATACGGAAGCCGAAATACAAAAACTGTTTGGCATCAATGTATTTGCTCACATTTGGGTACGTTGCCTACCCATTACCTACCCAATATCCGTTGAACTTGCGAGTATGTAACGTCATTCATGATGATCGTTTGTTTCCATACAGCTTCTTCAAAATCTCTTACCAGATATGATTGAAAAAAATCACGGACACGTTATCACATTATCTTCGATGGCTGGTGTCGTTGGTGTTGAGAATTTGGCTCCATATTGCGCTACGAAATTCGCTGTCAGAGGTAAGACATGTAGCGATAATTGGAGGTCGCGTATCGTAACATTGAAATATTCATCGCTTTAATTGATTTTAGGAATGATTGAATCTCTGCATGAAGAAATTAGAACAAGAACAAAAGGTACAAATATTAAATTCACCATAATTTACCCTTACATGGTGGACACCGGATTGTGTCAAAAACCAGTCATTAGGTAACTTGTTAAAAAATATATAATATGAACTAGTTTATTGATTACGTTTAAAAATGTGATAATAATGTTTATCGCCATTTTTCTTGGCAGGTTTCCATCAATTCTAAGCATGGTTAAACCTAAAGAAGCTGCTCGTCAAATTATACAAGCCTCAAGACGTAACATGTTGGAACATTCGATACCTAGTACTCTTCTGGGCCTAAACAATTTCTTTAGGTACGATGCTCGGTTAGATAATTTTTTATTCAAATTATCGACCATTTGTTACGTTTCTTAACACTGTTTACAGACTTCTACCATACAAAGCTGGTCTCCTTTTAAAAGATTTCCTGGGGTCTACGTTAGACGAACACGACAAATGAGCTACCTCGTCTGTACCTAGTTACCTACCGTTTGGGTCACTCATGACTCAATCTCTACTGTCATGTCAATTTATTTCTGTACTTCATTTTTCAAAAATGATTTCTTAACAATTAATAATCTTCAATTGTGAAGCATTTTACCGTTTTTTTTGCTTTTTTTTGCTTTTTGTTTCTTGATAAATGAAACAAAAAAATGTGATACGTGATATGTACTAAATTAATCAAGTTACGACCATTTTTTAATCTTTATGCTTGAGCTCTTCAGAATATCTGAATTCTGATTACATATGTTTACTATCTTGAAGAAATTTGTCATTATCTGTATAAAATACACAAGTTGAAAACACATCTTGTTGTAGCGACGATTATCGTCATTACCAATTTTCTACCTACATTTATAATAATTAAGATAAACTAGTCAAATATGTTATTTATTGTTACCTATTTTTAAAATATAATTTTGGATGTGCATTTAAATTTTAGGTCAAATTTTTCTGAATATTTTCCTTAGATTACCACCATAATGAGCAATATAATTTTCTGTACATACCAAATACACACGTATAAAAAAATAATTTGCAATTATCTACAGTATTCCTATTCATATGCGAATTTATTATTGGTAGGTAATAGGTATGTATAAATAACTTGACGCAACAATTTTTTGCGAAAGAATTGGATTTTGAAAGTTTATAGAAGTTTATGGCGTTGAATTTGAATTTTGAATTTTCCGAAGTGAATGTTATTTTACTGTTTTGAGTACATGTTTGAGTAATTTGACATTTCGAATTCGAGCATAGGTAAGGTAGATAATTATGTACGTACAGTGAAGCGTAGTGAAGTGGCAGGCATTTTAAAATTTTTTTCATTCAAAAGCTGAAAAATTGATATCGAATTCCCCGAAAAAAGAAATGGAGAGGTTCGCCTCGACCACTAAAATGTACCTAATTTCACTTGCAAGTTGCATTGCATTTTCACTTTTCAGAGAACTAGTAGAGAAAACTGAGGAAAAACGAAAAGAGTAATTTTTAATTTTTTCCTCTGTAAATTGTCAACACTTATTTACCATTGCGTTATTTATTTGCGAATCAAAACAGCTGATAAGGAGTGATAACGTATTTTGTCATTTTTGGTCGGTTCTTACTTTTTCTTCAGATTTTTTACTGTTTAGATTTAGATTTTCGTCTTAAAGTTAGTGAATCATAATATGCTCTGCGCATTTTACTCGTTTCCTTTTTTAATGCACAATGATAAGGAATCCGATTCATGATGTCGTTCGTTATTTACAATCCAAACACATTAAAATCACCGAACAAAATGAATGGCTCGCAGGATGCTGCGATTGGTATACTTCAAATAATCCTCAGGTTTTTATAAAACTTAAATTAGTCACTCGAGAATAAATAATACTTGACCTGATGATCAATTTTTCAACTTTTTCCCCCTAGTGTAATCAGGAAGAAATGCAGGATTTTGTTTATGAACAGTGGTTACTTGCCGATCTTCGAGATATAGGTGAAGGATGCTTACCTGCAAACATTGGTAATATTCCTAAAACCACCATCAATGGAAAAATGGTGTTACAAGTGAGAGATTTTGAAATCATCGTTTTCTACTGGCGTTACCAAGATCTAAATACTTACTAAATTGGACGATAACGTATATTCAGGTCGATAGCTTTTTGGATGTTGCTGAGTCGTGTTATTCACAATTACTTAAAATCAGAAACGTTTCTACGGCTAACGTAGACGCGACCGAAACTAAACCTCAAGATTGGGAACCGAAGAAAAAACGAATGTTAAAATTGACTTGTACAGACGGTTTGCAGATGATTTATGGAATGGAATATAAACTCATACCTTCGCTTAGAGAACCTTTTGTTCCTGGTTTAAAAGTTGGTATTTTATTATCACTGATAAAAATAAGAAAATACGAACATTTTAATCAACTTAATTATTTTTTAGGTATTAATTATAGGTCCGGTGGAATGTCGACGCGGAGTTCTACTTTTAGAACAGCATAATATTCAAGTATTGGCCGGTGAAGTAGATTCGATTTTAGTGAAAAATGCCTTGGAAAACGTACTTGCTAGGGCATTGTCAGTATTTTTTTTCGTTTATTTATAATCCATTTTATCAACTACAAAGTTATTAATTTATGATTCAATAGAAATGTACCAGAAAATCCTAATCCATTTAATCCTACTCAGTTACAAAACGGTATGGCAAATATGAATGTTGACGATGATGAAGAAGATAATATCGCCCAGCCGACGGTATTAGTCATTTTTTTTCAAATTTTTATGTTAATTTTATTGAAAATAATTTCAAATGTTCTTAGTTTCAGGGTGGTGGATCAGAAAACTTGGGTGAATTTTCGGACAACGATGATGATCTTTTTTTGTCCGAACATCTGACTCAAGTGGAAAACCGCTTCATGGTAATTCCATCTCAAAAATCACGACTATTTATGCGTACCTATAGTACGTACTAATTATCGCAGTAAAAATGAGAAAAAATTATTATTATTGCAGGGTGGAACACCTCAATCCAATAATTCTAATGCTCCTGCAACAACAAATAATGTAAACCACGGATCATCTACGCAACACGAGACCAATTCATTTCCATTAAGTACCGGTAGTTTTCAGTCATGTTCGTCGCGTGGAACTAATTCGTCGGCATCAACTTCGAGTAGACCAACAATCTTAGAAAATAATTCAATTTTGAACGGTAAAAAAGTTGGGATAGCTCATCCAATTCTCTCATCCGATACATTTTCATCTAAACGCCCAGCGCCTTCTCCTACCCAACCAGATATGAAAATGGCTAGAATAATTCGTAATGATGCTCATGAAACTAGGCCAAGAAATTTTCAAACATTCAATGAAAATATTGGTGAGACTGTAGTTCACACGATGATTGAATTTCAAGAAGAATTTGTTGATGAAAATTGTTCTAGGTGTATCTTCTGGTTCCGCTAATTCTGTATCGGGCAAATTGAAAATCAGAGATTTGAAAAATTTCGTCGATAATGGCATTCGTAAATGTGACGCTTCTTTTTTGCAAATTACGTCGAAACCAAAAATACGAGAAGAAAAGTGGCAGTTATCCGGGGAAATAAACGATGAAACTGGATCGTTGAATGTTGCATTTTCGGATCCGGTATGTTTGTGATTATAATGTATTTTTATGAGGGAGTTGTTCGGCAGTAATTTATACGATGGTTCTTTGAAAGTAATGCCTTACTTCTGAATTAGAGAAGACAAGCTCGTTTTTCATTTCTAATTTATGTCTATCACAAAGATGAGAGTCCGTAGGAAGGTCATGGTCAATATCTCGGGTGCAGCAAAGCTATATTACTACAACAATATTAGGCGGCAATATCACGTGACCTATCAAGGTCGATTTCTCAAAACCAGTCATACTGTGTTCAATTTAATTTCTTGAATTTGACCCGTAAATTTCTTGTATTTCAGTTTTTGGAAAAAATGTATGAATTTTCTGCAGTTGAAATTTTATCACAAAAGGAAAGAATGAAGTCCAATCCAGATATTAAAGGAAGGATCGACACTGTAAGTTGATATTTCTCTGTCTTGTATACGTAATAACTCCCTTGATTAACATTTTTAAATTTCAGATTTTAAGACGTGGAGTCCAGAAAATTACATCGCTCAAAGGCGAGTTTCACATTGAATTTTCCAGCGGCGCTAATCTTCCTAAAGTTATAGACGTCATTGAATAAACTGATTCTGCGTTTAATTGATATCGTTGGTTTTATTTAGAGTTATTTTTTTAAAGTACATATAAATAAACATCATTTTACCACTTTGTATAAATTTTTATAATCCCATATCCGCACAAAATTCTATTTCACTGGAAGATTAGTCGGAATAGCTGACTGAACTTATAAGAAACTAAACAAACGCGACACGATCTTTCTCGCGGTACAAAATACAATTGGAGAAAATTTTATTCAACATGCCGAAAACCTGTTCGGGCGGTTTAGCCGCGTCTATACTGTAATGAATTCCTGAGCAAAAAATAAAATAACACAGTCGGTTAGCAAACAACTAAAGTACGAGGTACTCTTGAAATTGATATGCAAAATAACATACCCTTTTTAGAATAATAGTCAATAAGCGGAGTCGTTTGTTCGTGATATGTTTGCAATCGTTTTTTCAATGTTTCGGCATTATCATCAGATCTCTTGATTAAAGGTTCTCCCGTAATCTGTGAATGAAAATTATACATCGATGCAATCAATCAATCAATCAGAAAATATCCAAAGCTCATACTTGATCAAGAAAAATATAGAAAGAAAGTAAATATCATGACTTGACACGGGAAACAGTACAATGTGAAGCAATAATTTTCCATGAATTAAAATACACATAATATTTTTCTGGGTGCCAAGGATTATTCCATATTATAATCTTTGAAACCATTATGTTTATGATCTTTAAACCGAAAAATTTCTACTACATCATAAATCAATTGCATTGCCTGATGATTCATAGGAAATTTCTTCAGCACAAAAAGAAAAACACGTAAATCATCGTCTGCGACGTTCCTTATCTACGCAGGCATCACAAGTTACGTCGCTGAGTTGCGATAAAACAGAAGTAATTTTGATAACAAGACGACTAACCTTGGTTGAGTTCAATTTACGTACCTCCTTTCACAACCTTATTTCAGCAAATTACGACCGAAATTTCAAATCAACTTACATCGTCTTTCATAGGTTTTTTAGGCGGATTAAATTCTTCGTGATAAGAACGTCCACTAGCCGGATGTATAAGTCTACCGGTGATTCGCCTCACAAGCAAACTATCATCAATTTGGAATTCCACAACAGCATCCAACTCAGTCTTACGTTTTTCTAATAATTGGTCCAACTGTAAACCAAAAATATACGCGTCAATTTGACGATTTGCAAATTCTTCATTGAACAATCGTTTAGGCTAGTTTACTTTTTGAGCTTGAGTAACATTACGTGGAAACCCATCCAATATAAATCCAACTTGGCATTCGGGTCTGTCTAAATTACTGTTGATCAAATTAACAACATGATCATCACTGACAAGTTTTCCTGTAAGTATCCATATAGCATGTCACTACGCCACAGAAATATGAATAATTAACGTGTACATTTTAAACTCTTACCAGCGTCCATGACTTTCTTCAAATCTTTTCCTAAAGTTGAGCCGGAAGCGACTTCATTTCGTAACATATCACCAGTGGATAAATGACATAACGAAAATTTAGACACCAATTTGGGAGCCTAATAACATACTCATTCAATAAAATTTACCAGTAATGGCAGTGCGAGATACGAAAGAGTACATACCTGAGTTCCTTTTCCACAACCCGGGGGTCCTAATAAAATTGTATTTACTCCAGCACCTGCAGTACTATCCTGCTCCTTTGATAGAGCTGCCGCAAACGGAGGCATTGCGAATTTAAAAAGTTAAGTTGGAACAAAAAACGCTAAAACATAATACAAACGCGAATATTCAACATTTTTTATTAATTGCCAATGATCAGAAGTAATGCAAAATAAACATATTCCTTACAATGACCGCCAACTAATCAGCAAAAAACCTGTACGTACACTGCACACCTGGCGGTAAGGTACTATAAGACTCAGATACGGACATCCGCCGTTTTGGAGACAAATGATAATTATGCTTTTTGAAAGTTTTTGCGCGAATTTCAGTATGTTTTCAGGTTGAAATATTAAGTTTCATACATCATTGGAAAGAGGGTTAAATTCTCTTTCTTATGAGCCAAAGAACGCGTCGATTGAGTGATTCTGCGATTTTT